>JBBPBX010011090.1:16717-35930 GCA_038048925.1 Garcialebias charrua | reverse complement strand
TATATACATACAAGTTATATATATATAATCTTGTTTTGATTTATTCATGACTTTTCTTGTTTCTCGTGATGTACTGGTGCAAACCGGATTCCAAACACTAAACAAATTGTGAATAAAAACTGAATGCAATGATGTGGAGGTGTCAACATCTAATATTTTATTCAGAATAGAAGACAAATCACAGATCAAAAGTTTGAACTGAGAGAATGTATCATTTTAAGGGTAAAATATGTTGTTTCAAAATTTCATGGCGTCAACAAATCCCCAAAAAGTTGGGACAAGTCCATTTTTACCACTGTGTGGCATCCCCCCTTCTTCTTACAACACTCAACAGACGTCTGGGGACAGAGGAGACCAGTTTCTCAAGTTTAGAAATAGGAATGCTCTCCCATTCATGTCTAATACAGGCCTCTAACTGTTCAATCGTCTTGGGCCTTCTTTGTCGCACCTTCCTCTTTATGATGCACCAAATGTTCTCTATAGGTGAAAGATCTGGACTGCAGGCTGGACATTTCAGTACCCGGATCCTTCTCCTACGTAGCCATGATGTTGTGATTGCTGCAGAATGTGGTCTGGCATTATCTTGTTGAAAAATGCAGGGTCTTCCCTGAAAGAGATGACGTCTAGATGGGAGCATATGTTGTTCTAGAACCTGAACATAGTTCTCTGCATTAATGGTGCCTTTCCAGACATGCAAGCTGCCCATGCCACAAGCGCTCATGCAACCCCATACCATCAGTGATGCAGGCTTCTGAACGGAGCGTTGATAACAACTTGGGCTATCCTTGTCCTCTCTGGTCCGGATGACATGGCGTCCCAGTGTTCCATAAAGAACTTCAAATTGTGACTCATCTGACACAGAACAGTCTTCCATTTTGCCACACTCCATTTTAAATGACCCCTGGTCCAGTGCAAACGTCTGAGCTTGCTTAGAAATGGCTTCCTCTTTGCACTGTAGAGTTTCAGCTGGCAACGGCAGATGGCACGATGGATTGTGTTCACTGACAATGCTTTCTGGAAGTACAGTATTCCTGAGCCCATTCTGTTATTTCCTTGACAGTGGCATTCCTGTTTGAGGTTCAGTGACGAGGGCCCGGAGATCACGAGCATCCAGTAGAGTTTTACGGCCTTGACCCTTACACACAGCGATTGTTCCAGATTCTCTGAATCTTTTGATGATGTTATGCACGGTTGATGATGATAACTAAAGTCAAAGTCAAAGTCAAAGTCAACTTTATTGTCAGATCTGCAATATGTACTGTACAGGACATACACAGGACCGAAATTGCGTTTCTCTCAGTCCCTCGGTGCAACAGTAAACATCTAAACATTGAAACACTGCTTGTTAGGCTGATTGGTGACTCTAAATTGACGCTAGGTGTGAGTGTGAGAGTGGATGGTTGTTTGGTGTGAGTGAGACAGGTCCCTCTTGTAAATGAGTCCCCGTGACTCAACGAGGCTAGCCTGTATAAATAAAGGTTGAATGAATGAATGAATGAATGAATATAATAATAGACATAAGCATAAAATAGTAAAACTAACACTGTCCTGAGTTTTTTTGCATAGTGGTATAAGAGTATGAAAATTTACACCAACTCTAAAACTAAAACATTAAACATTTAATGAACATAATACTGTCCTGAGTTTTTGCATACTAGTATAAAAAAAAGAGTATAAAAAGTATAACTAAAATAAACTAAAGGTTTCTAGCATTGACATTTGCAAAGTGGCAAAGCAGCGTATGAGTTAATGTACACAGTATATGTATGAGGTAGTAGTTGATGTTGTTATAGAGGCAAAAAGTGGCATATGCAGTAAGGCACATTGGGCATCCCTAAATAAGACCGTTCAGAGCACACTGTATATGTATCAGCAGTGGTGTAGATATTAGAGTAGTGTAAATGTAAACAGTAGTAATTACATGTAAGCAGTAGTAATAAAAGTAAACAGTATTAATAAATGTAAACAGAGAATGTAAACAGTATTATGATTATAGGCAGTGATGTAATACAAACATTAGTGCAAGTATGAGAAGTAGTGCAAACTGTATGAGCACATGACCGAGAGTTTAGTGAATAACCCGTTTGATGACACAGAGTCCAGTGTTAAAATCTTTGTGTTGTGTGGTAATGTGTGAGAAAGTTTTAGTGTTAAGGCAGTTCAAATGGGAGGGGGGGCAGAGCAGGCAGAGTGTTTAGCATCCTGACTGCCTGATGAACAGAGCTGTCTCTCAGTCTGCTGGTTCGAGCCTGGAGACTCCTCAGTCTCCTCCCTGATGGCAGCAGTCTGAAGCAGCTGTGTAGTGGGTGTGTGGGATCACCTGCCATGCAGTGGGCTTTCCGAGTGAGGCGTTTGCTGTGTAAGTCCTGCAGTGAGGGCAAGGAGGTGCCCACGATCTTCTCAGCTGCTCTCACAATGCGCTGGAGGCTCTTGCGGCAGGATGCAGTACATGCACCAAACCACACAGTGATGCAGCTGGTCAGGACACTTTCTATGGCACCTCTGTAGAAGGTGCTCATGATGGGGGTTGAAGCTCCAGCCCTTTTCAGCTTGCGGAGAAAGTAGAGACGCTGGTGAGCCTTCTTTGCCAGTGCTGCAGTGTTCCTGCTCCAGGACAGGTCCTTTGAGACGTGCACTCCCAGGAACTTGGTGCTGTCTACTCTCTCCACTGCGGTGCTGTTGATGGTCAGAGGGGCATGTTGGGCATCCCTCTTCCTGAAGTCCACAACAATCTCCTTTGTCTTCTCCACGTTGAGAGTGAGATTGTTGTGTCCGCACCACAAGGCCAGGCGGCTCACCTCGTTCCTGTAGTCCGTCTCATCGTTGTTGCTGATGAGACCCACCACTGTTGTGTCGTCCGCAAACTTGATGAAGTGGTTGGAGCTGTACGATGGTGTGCAGTCGTGTGTTAGCAGGGTGAATAGAAGGGGGCTCAGCACACATCCTTGTGGGGCCCCTGTGTTCAATGTGATGGTGCTAGATGTGTTACTCCCGACCCGCACTGTCTGTGGTCTCCCGGTCAGGAAGTCTAGCAGCCAGTTACACATTGAGGTGTTCAGCCCCAGACTGTCCAGTTTAAGGATGAGCTGTTGGGGGATGATGGTGTTAAATGCCGAGCTGAAGTCGATGAACAACATTCTAACATAGGAGTCCTTCGTGTCCAGATGTGTGAGAGCTGTGTGAAGGGCAGAGGAGATGGCATCGTCGGTTGAGCGATTAGGTCGGTATGCAAATTGGAAGGGATCCAGGGAGTCAGGGAGGACAGATGTGATGCTTTTCATGACTAGCCGTTCAAAGCACTTCATCAGGATGGGGGTGAGTGCTACTGGGCGATAGTCATTGAGGCATGCGGGCGTTGCCTTCTTTGGGACAGGGATGATGGTGGTGGCTTTGAAACAGGTGGGGACGATGGCCTGGCTCAGTGAGATGTTAAAGATGTCCGTGAAGACCGCTGCGAGTTCCCCTGCACAGTCCTTCAGCACACGACCAGGTATGTTGTCAGGACCAGAGGCCTTCCGGGCGTTAATCTTGATGAATGATCGCCTTACGCTGTCTGAGGACAGCGTCAGCACCTGGCCATCAGGAGAGGGGGGGGAGTTTATGTGCTGGTTGTCACGAACTGGGTTTTTGGATTCAAAGATAGCCAGAGACAGGAGTGCAAAAAACAAGAACAGTTTTTATTAATTTACGGCTGGTAGCTGGAGAGATGGGGTCAGGGTCCAGGTGGCCAGAGTCCAATCGTGGTCAGAGAGGCAGACAATATCCAAAGAGGGGCAGGCAAGGCAAACAATCCGTAGTGCAGGCGTGAGGTCAAAACTAGGCAAGGTAATCAGTCTGTGGCATGGAACAGGAAACTATGATGGCTTCAAAATCAGGGACCATGAGAGGTGTAATAATTCAGCACTGGTGGAGAGTGAGAATGCAGCTTTTAAAGGGTGCAGAGCAGGTGAACTAGATGGCTGAACAGGTGAGTGGAATCATTGCTGATTGCTGGGAGGCGTGGCATGGAGTGCAGGGAGCAGGCTTGAGCTGGAGGATGGGTGATAGGCATTACAAAGCAGGGGAAGATAAACTATGACTAAAGGGGCTGACTAAAGGGGCTGAAAACAATAACAGGAGTGAGTGAGTGTGAAGGTAGGGCCAATGGGAGGTGGGTCAGCGGGGCCGCTGATCATGACATAGCCCCCCCTTTAAGGTCCGGCATCCTGACGGACCACTAGAAAAAATAAAATACTAGCAAGAACAGGGTGGGTGGAGGGGGTCTTTGAGGAGGGCCTGAAACGGAATAACAACCAGAAGGGCTGTCCAGAGTCGTTCCAGTTCTCCGGTGGGCGACCATGAGGTCCTCCGGCAAGTCGCAATGCAAAGGACGAAAGGCCGGGTGACCCTCCAATACATAGCAATGGGGCCAGATCAGCAGCAAGTAATGCAGGTGTGAAGGTTTGTGGAGCCTCCTCTGCAGCAGCCGACGTGGAGAGCTGTGGGGCCTCTGCAGCAGCAGCCGACGTGGAGAGCTGTGGGGCCTCTGCAGCAGCAGCCGACGTGGAGAGCTGTGGGGCCTCTGCAGCAGGCGATGGGGTCAAAGCTGCAGCAGGCATGGTGGTCAGAGCTGCAGCAGGCATGGTGGTCAGAGCTGCAGCAGGCATGGTGGTCAGAGCTGCAGCAGGCATGGTGGTCAGAGCTGCAGCAGGCATGGTGGTCAGAGCTGCAGCAGGCATGGTGGTCAGAGCTGCAGCAGGCATGGTGGTCAGAGCTGCAGCAGGCTTGGTGGTCAGAGCTGCAGCAGGCATGGTGGTCAGAGCTGCAGCAGGCATGGTGGTCAGAGCTGCAGCAGGCTTGGTGGTCAGAGCTGCAGCAGGCATGGTGGTCAGAGCTGCAGCAGGCATGGTGGTCAGAGCTGCAGCAGGCTTGGTGGTCAGAGCTGCAGCAGGCATGGTGGTCAGAGCTGCAGCAGGCATGGTGGTCAGAGCTGCAGCAGGCATGGTGGTCAGAGCTGCAGCAGGCATGGTGGTCAGAGCTGCAGCAGGCGATGGAGTCAGGGCTGCAGCAGGCGATGGAGTCAGGGCTGCAGCAGGCGATGGAGTCAGGGCTGCAGCAGGCGATGGAGTCAGGGCTGCAGCAGGCGATGGAGTCAGGGCTGCAGCAGGCGATGGAGTCAGGGCTGCAGCAGGCGATGGAGTCAGGGCTGCAGCAGGCGATGGAGTCAGAGCTGCAGCAGGCGATGGAGTCAGGGCTGCAGCAGGCGATGGAGTCAGAGCTGCAGCAGGCGATGGAGTCAGGGCTGCAGCAGGCGATGGAGTCAGGGCTGCAGCAGGCGATGGAGTCAGGGCTGCAGCAGGCGATGGAGTCAGGGCTGCAGCAGGCGATGGAGTCAGGGCTGCAGCAGGCGATGGAGTCAGATCTGCAGCAGGCGATGGAGTCAGATCTGCAGCAGGCGATGGAGTCAGATCTGCAGCAGGCGATGGAGTCAGATCTGCAGCAGGCGTGAAAATCATGGAGTTTGCAGCTGAGGCTGGACCTGCTGCAGGCAAGGAGCGAGGAAAAGTCTCTGGGGTGGGTATAGAAAACTTGGCCCAGAGCATGGTTTTTACTAGCTGCATCTGAAGGTCCAGCTTAGTCAAAGAGCCCTCAAGCCCAGAAAGCCACTCCTGTTCTGACTTTGAATCCATTTTGGCTGAATTATTCTGTCACGAACTGGGTTTTTGGATTCAAAGATAGCCAGAGACAGGAGTGCAAAAAACAAGAACAGTTTTTATTAATTTACGGCTGGTAGCTGGAGAGATGGGGTCAGGGTCCAGGTGGCCAGGAGTCCAATCGTGGTCAGAGAGGCAGACAATATCCAAAGAGGGGCAGGCAAGGCAAACAATCCGTAGTGCAGGCGTGAGGTCAAAACTAGGCAAGGTAATCAGTCTGTGGCATGGAACAGGAAACTATGATGGCTTCAAAATCAGGGACCATGAGAGGTGTAATAATTCAGCACTGGTGGAGAGTGAGAATGCAGCTTTTAAAGGGTGCAGAGCAGGTGAACTAGATGGCTGAACAGGTGAGTGGAATCATTGCTGATTGCTGGGAGGCGTGGCATGGAGTGCAGGGAGCAGGCTTGAGCTGGAGGATGGGTGATAGGCATTACAAAGCAGGGGAAGATAAACTATGACTAAAGGGGCTGACTAAAGGGGCTGAAAACAATAACAGGAGTGAGTGAGTGTGAAGGTAGGGCCAATGGGAGGTGGGTCAGCGGGGCCGCTGATCATGACATAGGTGTGCTGTTACTTGCCTCGAACCGAGCAAAGAACTCATTCAGTTCATTCAGCGCAGAGGCTGAGCTGTCACAGGTCTGGGGGGGTGGTTTGTAGTTTGTGATGGTCTGTATTCCCTGCCACAGACTGCGTGTATCCCTGCTGTCCTTGAAACGGTGAGCTATTTTCCCAGAATACTGCCTCTTTGCCTTTCTGATGCCCCGGTCCAGGTTGTTTCTGGCTGCCCTCAGGCCCACCTGATCTCCCGCTTTGAAGGCAGCATTCCTGGCTTTCATGAGTCTGTGAACCTCAGCTGTCAGCCATGGCTTCTGGTTAGCCCGAACAGTGATGGTTTTAAGGTTGGTTACATCATCAATGCACTTGGTGATGTATGAACATACAGTGTCTGAGTACTCCTGGAGACATGTGGTGTTGTTTGTGGTAGCAGCTTCTTTGAACATACTCCAATCTGTGGTGTCAAAACAGTCCTGGAGTGCCTCTGAAGACCCCTCTGGCCACACTCGTATCTGCTTGCGGACTGGTTTTGTGACTTTCACCAGTGGCCTGTATGCTGGCTTTAGCATAACACAGATATGGTCAGAAGCACCAATGTGGGGGAGGGGGATGGCTCTGTAGGAATTTTTCATGGTGGTGTAAAAGTCTTTGCTATTTTACGCTGGGTAACACCATTCTGGTATTGCTGCACTATCTTTCTGTGCAACAATGGTGGAATTGGTGATCCTCTTACCATCTTGGCTTCTGAGAGACACTGACACTCTGAGAAGCTCTTTTTATACCAATCATGTTGTCAATTGACCTAATTAGTGTTAATTGGTCTTCCAGCTGTTCGTTATATGCTCAATTTCCTTTTTCCAGCCACTTATTGCTACTTGTCCCAACTTTTTCGGGATTTGTTGACACTGTGAAATTTTGAATCAACATACAGTAATTTTCATTTAAAATGTTACATTTACTCAGATTAAACTTTTGCTCTGTCATTGGGGGCCAAGATGGTGTAGTGGCAAGGGGAACCGACTTGGGACCCTAAGGACCCAGGTTCGAACCCCAGTCACGGCATAACTTGTGGTGTGTTTGAGCAGCACATCTCATCCCAATTGCTCCCCAGCGCGCTTTCTATTGCTGCCCACTGCCCCACCTGGTGGTGATTGGGTTAAATGCAGAGTCAAATTTCGTCTTGTATGGAAACATACACAGATGACAAAAATGTGACATTACTATTATTATTATGTTCTATTACAAATAAAATATTGACATTTGCCATCTCCACATCATTGCATTCAGTTTTTATTCACAATTTGTTTAGTGTCCCAACTTTTTTGGAATTGCTTTGTACTTGTCTTGACTCAGGAGGGGTGGAGGGTCACATGCTGGCATCTTTGGCCCCTCCAGTCCACCTCTCAGGTGAGAAGCTGGGCTGGACTCTGCTGGTGTGTGTGGTGAGTGACTTCAGGAGAGGACACCTGGAGATCAGCTGGAGGTCAGCATCAGAGGACCACACACACATCCCACCGTTCAGTGCCGTTGTAACCAGGAGGCATCGGGGCCACAACGCTGTGGCAGCCATCGCTGTGGCGACCAAAACCTGGCCATCGTACAGTTGTTCTGTGAGTCAGAGGAAGCACGCCAAGGTCATGAGAAGGCATCGCACCACCTCCTCAGGTAAATCTGAGTGTCATCAGTTTTGGACTAAAACAACCAGCAACTACAATTTTCTATCAAATTTAAAGGGGAAGACCAGATGTGTTACAAAAATGAAGATGACGATGAAAATGACGACGGAGAAAGAGAAGGTATATTTTACTGACACACAGTAGTGTGCAAAAGTTATAAGCCATTTTTCATTTCTTCATATTTTGCTTCAAAGCGCCAGACTTTCTTGTCATCTTTTAAAGTGGTCTTTGTCAACAGATCTTGGCTTTCTTTTAAAAATAATCCAATAGTTTTGTTGTTGGGTTTTTTTTCTGTTTTTTTTTTATTTTTATTTAAGAAAAGGCTTTTCCACTTATTCTTTGTAGTGTCAGACCATATTCAGATAAATGTTTAGTGTGTGCTACTTTGACCTTTGCTCCTCCAACAATACATTAAACTCAATAAATTAAACCACAATGGAAAACTGGGCAGGAAAATAATTAAAATGGGACTTTTGGCTCATTGACACCAGCTGCCTGTAACATAGACATGAGGTTTTTATCTCTTTAGTTGAATCACAGTTTGACAAATAAAACTGTATTTAACAGCACAAAAAAAAAAAAAAACACAAGAACTTTACAGAAAATAAGTCAAACCTGGCAAAGAAGAAGACACCTTGAAGAACTATTGATCATGACCACTTCAAAAAAGTACAAGAAAGGAGCCGAGAACGTTTTAAACTTGAGCACAGATCGGTCCTCCAAAACATTTCTTTGCATCGTGCAGAATCCATGTGTTGATCTGTGTTGTCTGATGTGCAGATTTTGCTGTGTGGACCAACACTGTGGTTGTTTTGATGATGAGGCTGCTTCTCATAAAGATCGTGGTCTTTGATACTCTGATGACCATTTATGTTGTTATCAAGTGGTAAGATGATGTCATCTTTTTCAATTTACCCCAAAGCACCTATACACATGTTAGTATACCGTACCTCACATTAGTGTTAGTTTTTATGAATGAAGTTTGTAAAAGAAAAGTTAGAAAACACTGCCCCATGTTAACTAAAATAATGGATTTTTGTTTGTTTTATTTATTTTCTGGAAAAAAAGGAGACCGGCAGATGATCATTTTTAACTAAACAGTGTTACTATTAATTCATTGTTATAAGCCTCATATGTGCTCTTTAATTTCTGACACTAAATGCACATTTTAATGACAGAACTCAAGGTCAAAGTTGAAGCTCAAATGTGAACAGTTTTCCAGTGGAAACAAACCAAAAATAAATACATAAATAGACTTAATGAGATAACAACTTTTATTTTTCAGATATCTGCTAACAAACAGCTTCTTTGTGACACAGAAAAGGAAACCCAGCAAGAGGGGCTTCTTCTTTCCTAAAGACTGAGAGGATTTTCTCTGGAAGATGTTGCCGTCCTCCTGGTTGATTTCATGAAGACGGTTTAAAAGGTGCTTTTTGTAAAGTTGCATGAACTAGAGGAACGGGATGTGGATCACGACACTTGGCTGCTGAGCATCAGTCGTTCTGGCGCCTTTATGATTGGTTTCCCTTCCCAGGTGTTGCTGACTGTGGCAGTTGAAAACGGATCGAGTTTGTGGGGCCAAACCTTGTATCTGATGGAAGGCTAACCTCAGACAGGTGGTCTAATGCTTCTGTCTGATGTGTGTGTGCATGCATGCTTTTGGAGGAAGATGCATTTAGAGTTGCATTCACAGTAAATGAGGCATTTCTTAGATTACAAAATTAGTTTAAAAAAAAGTGTCTATAAGATTGTGCACAGACCGTAAATTTTATTTTTAGCATCCTTATTTTGTTTTAAAAATCTTCACGTCTGTAAAAATAATAAAAATGTCAAAGCATGAAAAATGTCACTTTACTTTATTCTTATCTGCGACCTGCAGCTCTGGAGCCACACGGCTCTTTGGTCCTTGGTCTGCGGCTCCTTGAAGCTTTGACTAAACATAATGAAAAATGTAAACTCATTGCTTTTGATTAAGAGAAATGACAAGTTTTAGCAGATTTTCTGCACATTTAAATTACTAAAACGAGAAAATAATGTTGAATAGCTTTAGCTACTTTATTTTTTCCAACTTCCAGTCTAACAGTGGGATCTTCTCTCTCAAATCCACCAGAAAATGTTTGCAACACCTTTAAGACAATTGCCTTGAAGAAATATGGTGACAAATTAATTAATAGATAATTAGATAGATTAGATATAGATAATTAAATAGATTAGATAGATAGATATAATGATAGATAGATATAATGATAGATAGAAAGTTAAAGTAAATAAAAAGTTAAAGTAAATAAAAAAATTGTTTTTAAAATAAAAATATATTAAGTCATAATATATCCAACAAAATGAACTAATATTTAGACACACTAAATTTATGCGCTATTACTTTAAAATGGGATACATAATCATTTAATTTTTTTCTAAAATTTAAAGGATGATTCACATAAATATTCGGAGTTTGGGGTTATATTCGTTTTGGGTAAAATTGGTAATACATTTATTTCCGCTTGTTTACATGAATGTGGTCTTTTCTTTAGCCCTAATATGTAAAATAATTAATAAATGTTAAAAGTCTTTATATAATTTTTGTTTTATAAAGTCACCCCCGCTGGCTGGGGAAAAAAATTTATCATACAAATTTGAATTGGCCCATGAGCCAACAGTTGTAGCAAATTTTGCAGATTTTATTTAGCAAATGAAGAGCAGAAATGATCCTTTTGATTTAAAGTTTGCAGAACCCCTGCTTTAAGGAATGCATATCGCCCACAGAGATTTAGACTTATGTCATGTCCTGCTGAGAAATGAAAGGGTCATTGTGGTCAAACTGAAAATAAGATTACAGTACAGGTAGTCCCCGATTTACGAGCGAGATCCGTTACAACGAGGCGCTCGTAAACCGGAAATCTCGTAATTTGGAACGGCCGCCATTTCTCTCGTAAATCCGGAATTTCGCTCGTAAATTGGAACGGTTTTCGCTAGCGCGACTACAAACACTCTATTTTCATCCAAAAACTGCTTATGAGTGCATAAAAATGATCGGAAACGTGTGTCCATATGCTTAGCTAACTAACTGTGGTGAAAAAACACATGAAAACTCAGTATTTTTTTCGTTTTTTCCAAAAATTCGCAGCTCGTAAGTCTGGAACCTCGCAGATCAGAGCGCTCGTAAATCGGGGACTACCTGTATGTGCAATTTCATGTGATATTATAATATATTGTGTGATCTATTAGGAATATGTGTTTAAGATGACTCTCAGCCACTACCCTGGTAAGATGTAGGTCAAAATCTGTATAAATTATACTTATTTTTATTTTCTGAGGTAAATCCGCTGTGGAAGCCATCACGACTCCAAAAGTTATTCAATTGTGAGTTGACTGAACACTTTCTGTTCACTAATTTATGAAATATTTTGTTTAAAAAAAACATGATCGCCTTCGCCTACAAGTCATAATAATAATAATAATAATAATAATAAATTCCATTTATAATGCACTTTTCATTAATAAAAATCTCAAAGTGCTATAATAAAACACAAACACAGTTTGTTTTCTCCATTTTCTTTGTTATTCAACGCTTTTAATAACACACCAACAAAGCAAGAGAGCACCACTAGGTGGTAGTACAATCACAGATGACATTGTTTTTTAAATAATTAACCAACAGCAAGAATATGGAGCTTAACTTCCTCTACGGACACTACGTTCATAAATAAGTTAGGTACTTCAACACTGACCAGTCACTCTTCACCAAACCAACACTCGTGATGAAAACCATCACACAGAAAACTTGAGATTAAGCCGATCGCACAAACTGGGCGTAAATGTACAGAATGTTACATCTTTGAAAGATCTGGGATTCCTGCCAGGCCTCGATTCATCCAGCACTGTGCTTACAAATCCTACAGCAGCACAGGGGGTGAGTTTTCCCCACCAGTATCAAACATGCATCTTAATGAGAAGTACCTGTCCAAAGGAGAAAGCTAGTTCACAAAAAGAAGAGTAGGGTGCTGGTTTGGTGGCGAGTTTAGATTTTTCTTGTATTAAAAACTCATGTTGCGTGTCTTTGGCTCAAATTATAACAAAACAAAAAAATACAGTGAGTAAAAAACAAGACAGTTTAGTCATCACATTTTGGCAAAAACGATGAGAATACCTCTGCTGGAACAAACCCACATTCTTCAGTTAGTTAAAAAAAAATTACTGAACACATATGCACACACAGCTGAAATCATTGTTTTCAAGAAAGTAGTACTGATGGCATGTGCTGCTACAATATACCTAATACATTCAACAGAAAAACATTCACCAACGTAAAACAAGACGCCGATTCAGGTCAGCACTGGAAAAACGATGCCTTTTAACCATCCATATGACTAAATATTGATGAAACATGTGGGTTTTAGTGAGAAAAAAAAAAGAAACACTGACTGGCAATGTGTGTGAAATAAGGTCAAATAAAGTGCTTTTGTTTTTAAAAAAAAAAAAATCCTCTGAGGCATTTTAAAATAAATCACATCAAATAACAGAAACAGAAGCAAACTCTACATCATTAGACTGTGCACTGAAAAAAACAAGGAACTATTTACAGTTGATTCACCCAAAAAAAAGCAACGGTGTCATTGTCAGGTGCATTCTGACTGCCAGATAAATGCTGTGAGTGTTGATAGTCTCTCTGCACGCACTGAGGGCGTTCATCACCTCCCTTAAGACTTCCAGTTCCCAGTAAGTGTCCAACCTGCTGTTTCCTCTCTGCAGGAGAAAGGCATCAGTGCTCCGTATCAGTGCTCAGCAGAAAATACAAAAAAACTCTCCAAACTCTTTCTAGTGCACACACCAACACAGGACTGCATGCATTCAGACACACAGGAGGACCACGGCGCTCAGAGCACACAGCAGGAGCAGCTGGTCCACAGAGTGGAAGGTGGACCAGGCAGATCCACGAGGGTAGATCCTCCATTGATCCCGGTGCGGGTGGAGGCTCTCCATGTCCTTCTGGGCGCTGTACGCCGCCACTGTGAAGTTAGCATCCCCGGTGGTCAGGAGATCAAACACGCAGGAGTGGAAGTAAATGTCCTGCACCTCCAGCTGCTCGCCACAGCGCTCCTTCGCCCCCTCCACGCCAAAAGCCTGCGCGCGAGGATGCGCCTGTGTCTGTGGCGAGGAGCTGGGCCGACGCAGGCGCTGGAGGCCGAGCGCAGGGGGGTACAGCGGCAGGGGGAGGTGTCCCGCCTGGTCGATGCGTTCGCTGCTGGGGCAGCCGTTCAGACAGAGCTGAAGGTCCTGGGTGTCGTCGTAGTCCTGCGCCAGCTCATCCGGGATCCGCAGCGCCAACGTCAGGTAACGCCCCAGCTGGCGAACTATTACAGTTACGCCGATGTAGCCGGCGTGCAGCTCCACGTGGTGCCCAGGGCTGCGCTCAGAGATCCACAGAGCCCGGACCTTCCCTTCTGCGCCGTCGGCACCATCAGAGGTGTGGATGGGATCGCCGCTGCTGACCGTCCCATCGTCGAAGGCCGCCGGGAGGTTGTCTGTGACAGCCTGGTAGACCCTTTGGTCTGTGCAGCCCTCATAAGGCTTGAAGATTACAGTGATCTGCAGAGGAGGAGGGAAAAAACATCACGGTTATTACCGTATTTTCCAGAATATAGGTCGCACCTGAATATAGGTTGCATTGTCCAATTATTGCCAAAGAATTGGAAAAATCCATATATACCGTATTCGTCAGCATATAAGTCGCACCTTTTTGCCTACATTTCCAAGCCCTGCGACCTATACGTCGATTTTTCCAATATTTTGGTCATAATTTGACTTTGGTCAAAAACTCCAAAAATGGTGCAGTACCAGTTTCGGCCGCTATGGGCGCTAAGAAACCCTTTACAGTACCTACACTGTTGTGTAGTATCTGTTTCTGTCATCATTTTAAACTGAGACACGTTTTTTACTGTAATGTCAGCTAATAAAAATATATTTTTATGTGTTTATCTTTAAAGATCAATGATGAAAGACACAAAATATACAAAAATTATGTTCATTTATTAATGAAAAGTTCAACTAAGACACATCAAACAAAATACTTTAGTTTTTATGTGATAATCTTGTCAAAAGTCCTTCCAAACAATTTGGCAGCCAGTCCATTTTGGGCAAAACACCAGTTCACGTGAGGTGCGACCTATAGGCCGGTGCGACCTATACGTTGATTTTTCCATTTAATTGGGCATAATTAGGCTGGTGCGACTTATACTCCGGTGCGACTTATAGGCCGACGAATACGGTAGGTCGCACCTGAATATAGGTCGCACCTACGTCAAAATGTGGACCGTGTTTAGCTCTGCTGCAAATGTCTCTTCCACAGGAGCACACAGCAAGGCTTTTAAGAAGATTAACACTTGAAAACAATTATTTGTTTGATAAAAATTATAGCAAATATGTGTCTGAGCTGAACTTTTCTTTAATAAATGAACATAATTGTTTAATTTTAGCAGGATAAACACCTAAAAAAATATTTGTTACCCGACATTATTGTAAGAGCGTGTCTCAGTTGAATTTTTGTTAATAAATGATTACAAATCCGCTTATTTTATAATAAGCCATAAATAGGTCGCACCTGAATATAGGTCGCAGGGCATGCAAAAATGATAAAAAGCCGCAACCTATATTCCGGAAAATACGGTATATAATTATTTAATTATCATTCAAAAATCCACATTTTAGAATACGCAACGATGAATCAATTGAGGACAAAAGTATCAGAGGGCAGATAAAGATAAAGCACACACACACACAACTGAGAAATTACTTAATTTGTTTTTAACAAGTTGTAATTCGACACAGCTATGAAAACATGCTGACACATGCAGCACACACACACATACTCAAAATGAGAAACATACACACACACACACCGCTGGTGTGCAAATGCAGGGTGTGGTGTGAGCATTACGGTTAGCGCTCGCATCACAGTTCCGGTGAATGGCTGCTTTGTTCACATGACAGCCGTGAGGAATGAGGCCTGGCAGCCCATTAGGCCTGGAGGGCTGTTAATGTGAGTGTATATAAGTGTGTGTGTTAGTGTGTGTGTGTGTGTGTAACAGTTGTGACTAATAACTCGCTCCACCTCTGACACAAGGTCAACCCTTTAGCTACAAAGTGAAGAAGACCTATTTGCTCTATGTGCATGCGTGTGTGTTTGACTAAGTGTATTTACAAGTGTGCATGTGCTTTAATAATTAAAGCCATCGACTAAGCTAGAGAGGGTGGATCATCAGGGGGAACGTCAACATTGCTGCTTTAACGCCACAAAGCTCACCTTGTGTGGCTCGTCGTCCATTTAGTGTTGTGCACGTACATATTTGTGCACACGTGTGTGTCGTTCCCGTTACACAGGGACCTTTTAACACACATGCTGCTTTAAGGTACGTGCAAGGAGTGCCACTCATGAACGTTTGAGACCCGTACACAAATCCTTCAAAACACACTCTAAAGTAAACAGTGGGTCCTTTCACGCGTCTCGCTCCGTGTCGCTCGTGGTCAGACTGCATGCGGCTATTAACCAACTTAGATCTGCAACACTGCTGCAGTCACAAGAGACAAGTCACAAGATCGAGGCTGCTCGCCGCACACCTGCAAGCCTGTGGCGGTTACAGTATAGAGGCGCAGAATGAGGCGCCAACGTGCAGGGGGTTTTCTAGTTGCACACCGATGAGGTGGCACAGAAACGCAAATGAGGAACGATTACAGAAACACGCGCGCTAACAATGATGCCAATAATATCAGGTGCTCGCGCTTAAAAAGGTATTTTAACTTTAAGCAGAAAATTCAGATCTTTCTTTTTAAAGTGGGGTTCAATGGAAAATTTAAGAACCGTTGTTATCTTACTTGTTGTAGATGGCTCTTTGAATGACCTCAGTTTAGAGAAATTAAGTTTAACTTGGAACAGCTTGACATCTTTATTTACATGAATGCCCTGCCAGCTGCTTGCAGATGTTGGATGCTGTCTACCACGGTGCACTAAAATTCATAACTGGTTGTAACTACCATACCCATCACTGCACTCTGTACTCCTTGGTCAGTTGGTCATTATCTACACGTAGGCTCGAACACTGGTTCAATTTCATCTATAAACCCCTCCTTGGTCTGCTACCTTCTTATATCTCCTCCCACATGTCACGTGGTCAGTGCAGTTACAACATGCACTCTCAGACCAGCATTACCTTCAGTGTTCCCTCAGTGCAGACTGAACTTGGCAAAAAGGCCTTTTCCTACTCTGCTCCTGCAGCACCTTGCAACAGGAACTGAAGTTGTCCACCTTGATTTCTTTAAGGAGTTTCAAACATTTGATAACGTCAATAGAAAACTTAAAGCAAATACGTTGTTGTTTTTAGTATTTCACCCTGTTTTACAGCACCCTGATTCATTTTATACACTAATCTTATTTTAACTGCATTTTTACTGTAGTTTATTGTTGGAAAACCAAATGGTGGAAGCTAAAGAAGGAAGAATGTGAGAAATTCAGAGACAAGCTGTTAAAGGCTCTGGGTGGTAAGAAAGAGCTTCCAAGTGACTGGGCTACTACAGCAACACTAATTAGAGAGACAGGTAGGAAGGTACTTTGTGTGTCATCTGGACAGAGAATGGAAGATAAGGAAACCTGGTGGTGGAATAGTGAAGTGCAGGACGCCAAGGTAGGAAGGTACTTTGTGTGTCATCTGGACAGAGAATGGAAGATAAGGAAACCTGGTGGTGGAATAGTGAAGTGCAGGACGCCATTCAAAGAAAGAGATTAGCCAAGAAGAAATATGACAGTGAGAGGACTGAAGAGAGGAGACAGGAATATAAGGAGATGGGACATAGAGCAAAGAGGGAAGTAGCTAAGGCAAAGCAGAGGGCGTACAATGAGTTGTATGGGAGACTGGACACTAAAGAGGGCGAGAAGGACTTGTACCGATTGGCAAGACAGAGGGATCAGGCTGGAAAGGATGTGCAGCAGGTTAGGCTTATTAAAGATGGGAATGGGAATGTTCTAACAAGTGAGGAGAGTGTGATGGGAAGATGGAAGGATTACTTTGAGGAGCTAATGAATGAAGAGAATGAAAGAGAAAGAAGAGTGGAGGTCATAGAAACTGTGGACCAGGAAGTGGGAAAGATTAGTGAGGGTGAAGTCTGGAAAGCTCTGAAAAGAATGAAGAAGGGGAAGGCAGTAGGACCTGATGACATACCAGTGGAGGTTTGGAAATGTCTTGGAGAGGTGGCAGTGAGGTTTTTGACTCAAATATTTAATGGAATATTTGAGGGTGAGAAAATGCCTGAAGAATGGAGAAGAAGTGTGCTGGTTCCCATTTTTAAGAACAAGGGTGATGTACAGAGTTGTAGCAACTACAGGGGAATTAAGTTGATGAGCCACACAATGAAGATCTGGGAGAGAGTTGTGGAAGGAAGGCTTAGACAAGAGGTGACTATCTGTGAGCAGCAGTATGGTTTCATGCCAAGAAAGAGCACCACAGATGCCATCTTTGCTTTGAGGATGTTGATAGAGAAGTACAGAGAGGGTCAGAAAGAACTCCATTGTGTGTTTGTGGATTTAGAAAAAGCATATGACAGGGTGCCAAGAGAGGAGGTGTGGTATTGCATGAGGAAATCTGGAGTGGCAGAAAAGTATGTTAGACTGGTACAGGACATGTATGAAGACAGCAGGACAGTGGTGAGATGTGCTGTAGGAGTGACAGATAGCTTCAAGGTGGAGGTGGGATTGCATCAAGGATCGGCTCTGAGCCCCTTCTTGTTTGCTCTGGTGATGGACCGACTAACAGATGAGGTCAGGCAGGAATCCCCATGGACTATGATGTTTGCAGATGACATTGTGATATGTGGTGAGAACAGGGAACAGGTGGAAGAGAACTTGGAGAGGTGGAGGTATGCACTTGAAAGAAGAGGAATGAAAGTCAGCCGTAGTAAGACAGAGTACATGTGTGTGAATGAGAGGGAGGCTGGTGGAACAGTGAGGCTACAAGGAGCAGAGGTCACAAAGGTGCAGGACTTCAAGTACTTGGGGTCCACTGTCCAGGAAAATGGGGAATGTGGTAAAGAGGTGAAAAAGAGAGTCCAGGCAGGATGGAGTGGATGGAGAAAAGTTTCAGGAGTGATTTGTGACAAAAAGGTGTCAGCAAAGGTCAAAGGAAAAGTTTACAAGACAGTGGTGAGACCAGCTATGTTGTATGGTCTGGAGACAGTGGCATTGACAAAAAGACAGGAGAAAGAACTGGAAGTAGCAGAAATGAAGATGCTGAGGTTCTCCTTAGGAGTGACAAGGATGGATAAGATCAGGAATGAGATCATCAGAGGTACAGCACATGTTGAACAACTGGGAGATAAAGTTAGGGAGGCCAGACTGAGATGGTTTGGACATGTCCAGAGGAGGGACAGTGGGTATATTGGTAGAAGGATGTTAGAAATGCAGCTGCCAGGAAAAAGACAAAGAGGAGATATATGGATGCAGTTAGAGAGGACATGGAGGTAGTTGGAGTGAGGACAGAGGATGCAGAGGACAGAGTGAGGTGGAGGAGGATGACTCGCTGTGGCGACCCCTGAAAAGGGAAAAGCCGAAAGAAGAAGAAGAAGATACACTAATCTTATTTTAACTGCATTTTCACTGTAGTTTATTGTTGTCATCGTTTACTGTTATTGTTGTCTGTACTTTATATGTTCTGTCTGGAACAGGTCCCTCTTGTAAATGAGTCCCCATGGCTGAATGAGGCTAGCCTGTATAAATAAAGGTTAAATGAATGAATGGATCTTTGGAGATCAGAGTTTTTTAGGACAGAAATGATCCACTTTGCTCTCGGCTCTGTTTGGACCAGCTGTTAGCTCAATAATCTGGTCCGATTTAAACTCCATTTATCCAGAGGGAGGCTGTGCAAAGAGCTATCTACAACCAAAAACATAAGATCAATAAAGTGTCTCCCCCTCCTTCTGTTGTTCAAAATTGAACCCACAAGACCCCGTTAGCAGGTGCTGCCGTGTTGTATTTTTGGAACCAGGCTGCACAGTAGGGGTGTGGGGCTTTAGGTCCCACCTAGACCCGGCTACTACCCTTGTCCTGCTTTTGAACATACAGTAGTCCCTCGTTTATCAAAGGGGATCCATACCCGGAAGCCCCGCGATAAGTGAAAAACTGCGAAGTAATAGTATATAGGAATAGTAGTACAAGTAGTAAGTAGTAGTTTTAGTATATATATATATATATATATATATATATACATATATATATACATATATATACACACACATATATATATA
>JBBPBX010011089.1:16235-56639 GCA_038048925.1 Garcialebias charrua | reverse complement strand
ATGTGAGCACTTCCTGTTGGTGCTAAGCTAACGCTGGACTGAATGCTAGCTGTTAGCAGAGAGCCGGCTCCTCTTCCGTCTCTTCCAGTGGAATTAAAGGGAAGATTCATCTCATTAAGACCCACAGAGCAGGTGAAGGGCGGGGCATGTAGGACTCCTTATAACCAGGAATCATTCATTTTTAACTTGTCTTGTTTGAACATGAGAATATTCTGCTCTCAGAGCCTCTAGGAGGACGCGTTAGACTCTTCATGAAAGGTAAAAATAAGTTTTAATGGATTAGAAAAGAAAAACTAACTGAAGCATTTATGCTTTTGGAAATCAGTTATAAACACTATCTTTCCCTTTTTTAAACGTTCTATTGTATCAGGCAGACAAAATCAATTGATTTGTGTTTATTGATGAAGTTGTATCAAAATATTTTCTGTTCTTCCAAAAGAATGAGTGTTTCCTGCGTGGCGGCGTGGAGCAGAGCTGTTCGCTCTGCCTCGCTGGCAGCTTCATGATGTTCACATGAATCTTTGCTCCTGGAGTTTGAGGAGCTGCTCTTCTGTCTCATTTAATCACAAACATGATGGGGTTTTATGGACCGCACGTCATTTATTACAGTCTCTCACACACACACACACACACACACACACGTCCTGCTTTACGCTCACGTCAGCTTCGGTTGAATACTTAATAAATGATCTTGTGTTTCGTTTGATTCTCTCAGATTTTATTCTTTTTATTTGTTGTTTTTGTTGTTGGATGTTCAGCAGCTTGAAGACGTCTTGCACGATTCCTGATTGACGTGCACGTTTTTGTGAATCTGCTTGTTTTTGTAGAAATCTTCCAAACGATTCAAACAAGAGAGTAACCGACGAAACGGCGCTGAATACCAAACGAGGGAATTAGCAAAAACTTAGCTAAAGTTTAAATGTAGGAAAACTAGAGATTTGATCAATTTAGCCAAATGTTAACTAAATGCTAAACGTAGCGAAACTGTAGCTAAAGGAAGACTTCAGCAGGACTTAATGTCATGTCAGAGTACCCGAGTCTGATCCGCGCTGTGACCTCCATAAATCAGCTGTTTTACGAGCTAATCCAGAAGGTGGACACGATCTCTGAGGATCGCAGATCACCCACACGGCTTGGGACTCTGGACGCTGTAATTGGTCAACATCTGAGGGGTAATAGCTTGGATCAATGAAAAAGTTCACAAATTGGATCATATTTGGATCAGAGTCGCCCAGCAGGACTCAAGGCTACAGAAACTACACTGTGTGCCTGAAGTGAAAAATATTTATGTTATCTCTATCTGACTTCCCAAAACAGCCTTGGAAAGGCTGGATATCAAATTTCTCCTGAGACGTGTTTACTGAGGACACCAGCTGCTAACTAACTATCGCTACCCCCCCCGGAGAACTTTTCTGTGAGCGTTATCGGAGGCCGGCTGGTTACATCTGCAGAACTGTTTGCTATCTGAAAATGGCTCATGGACAGAAATCTCACTGCCTCAACCTCAAAATGCATATGTGACTTGTCCTAAATATGCTTTCTGGTAGAGTTTTTTTTTGATTTCTCATATGGTGTCTCAACAGGCAAGATGTGAAAGATCTTTTTTGTAATACCACAGTTTATCCTCATGTATCTCCCCCTTTTTTCACATCGAAGATTGTGGCAGCGCGGTTTAATTACTGCTGCGGCTTCGTGCACTCGTCACATCTTAAGACGGATGTGCGTAATTCAATCACGTTGTTTCGTGCCCCGGTGCAATGACAATGTCAATAAAGATATATTCTATTCTATTCTATTCTAAATTCTTAAAATAAGCAAAACTGTAGCTAAAAGAATCATAAAATACAACAATAAATAAAACATTTACAGGTTTGTAGCTTAAAGCTAAAACTAGCTAAAATTAAAATAAGCAAAACTGTAGCTAAAAGCTAAAATTAACAAGCTCATATATAAAACATGTGTGGCAAAACTATAGCTAATACTAAAATTAGCAAACAATTAGCCAAAAGCTATAATTAGAATTTATTAACTTAAAGCTCAAATGAGCTAAACTGAAACAAAAAGATAAAATAAACAGTCGATGAAAGCTCTTTTTAACTCAACTATAGTTTCAAGTTTCTTTGTCATCCTCATCACTTGTGGTAATTATCACCTTTTAATTCTCATTTTTTATTATATTATTTTTATTTGTAAATAGCTTAATCCCAATAATCTGTTTATAATTTGATTAACAGGTAATGACAAATTAAGTTCATCAGTCAGTTTTATTTTATTTAGACACTAAACTCACAAAACTTCTTTGTTCTGAAAAAACTGGTTTATTTTCTAAAAGAAAATATTTTAAAAACTATCTAAATCAAAACAGTTTTGCACCTTGGTAATTATAAAGCAAAGGATCATTTAGATGAAACAGCTTAACAGTTGTCTACTAATTAGTTGACGGGGTAAATTAAAAAACATGTCTTTAGTAACAAATAAATAATATTCATTATTAGTAATTGTCAACACCGGATTAAACCGATCATTCAAGATGGCGGCCACAACTATTTACCCGTAACAAACTAAACTCGTCAGATTTACAGACGAGTCAGAAAAAGGTGGACTGTCCTCCTCAGGGTGAGGTTCTGCCTCAAGTGGAGGAGATTAAATGTATCTGGTTTATGTTCTCAGTGAGGAATGGAATGTGAGATCAACAGAAGGACCGATGCAGCTTCTGCAGTATTGTGGTCTCTGTGCTGGTCCATTATGGTGAAGAGGGAGCGGAGCTGCAAGGAGATGCTCTCTGTTTACTGTTGGTCTGTGCTCACACCCTCACCTGTGGTCTTGAACTCTGGGTAGAGACTGAAAGAGTCCAAATGAGTTCTCTCTGCAGGGTAGCTGGACTCTCCCTTANTTCATGATGCAGGTGGCCCTGCATTGGTCAAAGCTAAAATTAGCAAAACACTAGCTAGAAGCTAAAATTAGTACTAAGTACAGAAAAGCAACACAGCAGCTAAATGTTACCGAAACACAAGAAAGAAAATCAGAGGCTGAAGCAGATTTCAAGGAGAACAAGATTTTTCAAGGAACTTAAGAGTTTGTAACGTATTTCTGCAAGACAATATTTGGTAAAGTTAAATAATCTGAAAATATTTAATTTCAAAAAGTTTCTAAATTATTTGAATAAATGTTAAAGTTGGCCGACGTACGCAGAAGAAGTTTCATGTCAAATGTTTTGAAGAGGCTAAAACAGAGAACACTCCGAGGTCAGAGGTTAAAGTGTTTGGCTAATTCTCTGTTAGCCATGTTAGCTACCTTTAACGTACAACACACCTGGTGTGTGTGTGTGTGTGTGTGTGTGTGTTTGCTGCAGATTGTTTTCTTCTAACGAGTTCAGAGCTCAATCATCTCCATTCATCTCTGACGTCAACGTTCTGCTGGAACGAGCCACTGTTCACTACGAGCCTGCTTTCCTTGGCGCTCTGCTTTTAATGCAGCGTGGATCCTCTCTGCCTGGGATTGCATTGCTTTAATCTTTTGTGATTGTAAATTTGTATGCTCCTCAGCTAAGAGTATGAAAGATTATAATATTGCTGCTGGCAGCAGAAGGGATTGTTGCCCTTAATGGCTGTGAGTTTGTGAATGCGTGGAGCAAGTTAATGGGCTGTTCAGTGGCCTCGTGCTTTTCATGTTGTTTATGAGCAGGCACTGATTAATTGGCAGCCTCGACGCTGTTTTTAATGCTCGAGGAAACCTCTGGCTTGAAATTTAAAACTGCTGTTGCCTGACGAGCAGCCTGTGAAAGATAATAATGTTCTCACTTTTTTTTCCATCTTGATGATTTTGGCACACATCCCAAACAAAGGTTTGTTTTTGTTTCTTCGGCAGCGGTGCCGTGTGGCGCTGCGGGCGTCTGCACTAAACGCCGTGATTCATCGGAAACCGTGAACGTGAGAACGAGCAGCTGATCTGCGCCGCGCAGAAATCCAGCTGTGTGGTGAAAAAACAAGCGACTGTTCCACAGGCATCGCAACAATCGTGTGAAGGGGGCGTGTCCTTCCACATTTAAACACTATTCATTCAGACCCCACCCCCTCCCCCACATACACACATTCACCATGAAACATTAGTTCACCCAGTTCTGTTGCTATTTGTTCGTGAACAAATCCATTCCA
The DNA here is from genome assembly GCA_038048925.1 of Garcialebias charrua. Taxonomy (NCBI): domain Eukaryota; kingdom Metazoa; phylum Chordata; class Actinopteri; order Cyprinodontiformes; family Rivulidae; genus Garcialebias; species Garcialebias charrua. The sequence goes on along the minus strand of JBBPBX010011089.1, from coordinate 52,485 downwards.
GTTGATTAATAGGAAATTACACAAACCAGTAAAAAATCCACTCCGGGTTTTCCTGGTTACCTACAACAACTCCACGCCGAGGTCAACTGCCTTGGCAGGGCGCTCATGGGGGGAGTGGGGGGGACTGTTTTGCACACCTGTTTAGCACCATGTTAGTGCCTGCAGTTGCTGATGGGGGGTGGGGGGGGACGGTGTTGAGATATGTAAGAGAAGTGGAGCGTGCTCTGATCACACAAGGAGAGCTGTTGGTCAGGTTACTTTATGTTGCTCTAAAGTAGTTACTGGTAAAACTAGATGTTGAATAACTTAGCAACTCTGATGGACAAACTATTCACACTTGGACTAAGCACCTCCATTTGTAACTGGGTACTAGACTTTTTAACAAACAGACCTCAGTTAGTGAGGATCCACAACTTCTCCTCCTCCACCATAACCTTTAGCACTGGCTCTCCTCAGGGATGTGTGTTGAGCCCTCTTCTGTTCACACTGCTCACATATGATTGGGCAGCTACCCATCCAGGCTGTCATATTGTAAAGTTTGCAGATGATACAGCTGTGGTGGGATGCATCACAAACAATGATGAGTCCAGCTACAGACAGGAGGTGGAACACCTGGAGAGCTGGGGCAGGAAGAACAATGTTTCATGTTACTGTTGATCTGTTTCATGTTGCTGTTGATCTGTTTCATGATGCTGCTGATCTGTTTCATGATGCTGCTGATCTGTTTCATGTTGCTGCTGATCTGTTCCCTTTCAGTCATGTTTTCTCGGTGCAACATACTTGCTATGGCAATTGCGCCCCTGTGCGATTACCTGAAGGAATATACTCACGCCTTTACGGCTAGGGGCGTCACCGCCGCGCCAGAGGCCCCGCCCTCTGGTTACTTAAGCGGCGTGCGCCCCTCCATCTTCCTCTTTTTTGCCCTTCACCTCGCTTAAACCTGAACTACCTCTTCGCGGGACTTCTCTGGTGCCTTCATCGCTCATTAGAGGTGAGCTCGCTCCCTACACAGAGCGCACAGAGAATTATTCCACCTAACCCCCAAGTTTTCTCTCCTCTCTCTACAGATTGCTTCGCGACGGCGCTAACTACGCCATTAAAAAAAAAGGAGGTTGCCTCGCTACGTCAAGCTAGCGGGCTGGCCAGCGAAAGCAACACGATGGAGGAGACATCTCAAGAAAGAAGAAGAAAAATTCTGGAAGGACTCGCTCGCCTCGTCTCGGACAGAATGGCTCCGGAGAAGGGGAAGCGGAAAGCGAAACTTCCAAGGAAGACCACCACGGCGTCGAGCCCCACCTTGCGCCCCTGCCCAAGTGGCTGTGGTTTTTATCTCGCGGCGACGGACACCCACGAGGCTTGTCCTGTCTGCCTGGGAATGCTTCATGAAAAAACTGCGTTGGACGCACCTGACTTTTGCCCACACTGCAGCATCATGATGGATGCGGTGCTGCGGCATCGGGTCGACATTGTCGCCAAAGCCATGGGGACCTCGGCCATGTCTGCGGACGCAGACACCACGGAGCCTCTCACCCCCACACCGGAGTTGGAGAGTATGGCTTTACACGACAGCACGCGGGTTGCGTTGGCCAACATGGAGGACCTGACTGTCGAATTCGACACCTGGGGTATGATGAACGATGACGAGTTATCGATCTCGGCCTCGGGTGAATTTTCAATGGAGGAGGCGGACGGAGGATCAGGGTGACGCACTCGCCCAGACCCCCCTACCCGCTCTCCCGGACACGGACTCTTCCATCCCTGCTCTGTTTGAACTGTGCCACAGAGCAACAGATGCACTACAGGTGCCCTACAGGTGCCCTGGCCCGAACCCCGCCTCGCCAACAGGTTACGAGGCTAGCGGGAAATTACTTTTATTCAAAGCAACAGGCTGCCACGAGGCAGAGGATGCCTGTGTTCCCAGACTTTTTCACGGAACTAACACGCACCTGGACTCACCCACGAGCCCCTATGCTTCTTCCCCTTTCACAATTTCTTGACGTGGATGGAATGGATGAGGTGGGTTTAGCTAACGTGCCTCAAATAGAGGACACTCTGGCATCTCACCTGGCCCCAAACTCTTCAGGAGCAAAACCAACTCTCCCCAGCAGGGCCTGCCGGGCCTCGGCGTCTCTCCTCGAGAAATGCTACAGGGCTCAAGGACTTGCGGCGCGCGCCATGAACGCGTCCGCGCTGATGCAAGCCTACCTGGCAGAAAAGCTGCAGCAGCTTCAAGTAGCAACGGACAAGCAGGCGGCTGCCGAATTGCTGGAGGAAGCCCGCAGAACAACTGACTTTGTGCTCCGAATGATGGGGACTGCTGCGGTTGCTCAGGGCAGAGGGATGGCGGAGGTGGTCATTGCGACCCGCCATCTCTGGATGACACTGACGGACTTACCCGAGGGACAAAAGGTGCCTTTTCTCCATCACTCGATACAGCCGGAAGGGCTGTTTGGAAAAGCTTTGGAACGGATTCAGACGAAGCTGGACCAAAGACGCAAACAGGCAGAGGCTCTCCGGGTGGGGATCCCCCGTAGAAGCTTCGCCCCCCCAAGGGAAAATGCGGGGGGAAGACCTGCCCAGCCTAGGCACCACTCGACGACGCGTGCCCCACCGCAAAAGCGGCCAGCGTACGAGGAGGAGCCCAGACAGAGACCCCCTTCGGGCCCTCCTCGTAACGAGCACGCCTGGAACAAGAACAGGTTTGTCCCTCGCCAAATGTCCAAACACAGGGCCTCTTCGGCGAGTCGCGACGACAGACAGAAACGGGCCTGATGAACCAGGCTCACGTTTTCATATTACACGGTCACCCGCCCACGCGGTAACGGGAATGATCCGCCTAAACCCAGACTTTATTTGTAACACTGTACAAAAAGCTGGTTTGTTCTCAGCATGCACCAATCATGCCCTCCCTGCTGTGAGTGACTTAAAATCATATACGTCATGTCACGTAGGCACAAATAAAATCATGAAACAGCAATTCTCTGTTTTACTGACTCCAAAAAATAAAGAATTAAAAAAAACAACAACACACAGCTTCTCCCAGCAAAGCAGATCCTTCTGACTTGCATGCCGTCATAAAGGGAGGGGTTTTTTCTCCCCCCTCTCACGGCCCACGGGGTGTTAGAATATTTAATAAGCCCCGGCAGACTTCTTCTGTTTCATATGCGGTGAGCAGACACAGTGGCGTCCGTAAACACCCTCCTTGCCCCTTACAAAGGCAGGTGAGGAGGGTCACGTGTTCATGCTCTCACCCCATTATCAAAGGCGAGACAGCTGACACACCAAACAGATGGGCATGTGACGTGGCCGCAGCTCAATGAGCCGAGTCGACACCACCTCTCGATGGGGGGACTGCTTCAGGCGCCTTCATGCAGCTTAAAGCTTCACACCTTCAGGGAAGCTGTGTTCAGCTGGCTGCAAACAAAAACAAGTCTGTATGTAATCAGATTCCTCTTCCTGTTGTTCGAGGGAAACTGCACTCCTTATCACCAAGACTAAAAGGAACCCCACGCTTTTGTGTGGCGAATGCTCCTTTGTTATTAACGAGAGACACGCAAAACTCATGCAGCAGTCAGGCAGCACGTGACCTGTCTCTACGTGCTGATCCAAAACTGTCTTTAAAATTTATTCGGGATCCGGTCAGTTTGCCTGGCACCAAAGCTTCATCGAAGCCAAGGGCCAATGGTCGAGGCCACTCCACTAAAAGGACTGAAGTAAGGAGGTCTGCTCGCCTACGTGGTCTGCAGTCCCACAATTTGGAGGAGGATAAGAATAGTTCTCCTCCAAAACTGTCTATCGAAGATAACAGGTTGTGCCCGTCCTCAATTATCTCAGAGCAGGACAACTCAGGGACAAGCTGCCTTCTCCCAAACCTGGTGGACAACCAGAGGCTGTTGGCCTCTGGTTCACCAGAGGAGGCGCTGCGGCCACCCAGGCCAAAAACTGCCAGAAGTCTCAGTCTGTCGGCTGAAAGAAACAGGCTCATGGCGACAGGCCTGCCCGAGAACGTGGTATTAACCATACAGAATGCTCACGCAGGGACAACACAAACCATCCATCCATCCATCCATTTTCATCCTCTTATCCGGGGTCGGGTCGCGGGGGTAGCAGCCTAAGTAGGGAGGCCCAGACTTCCCTCTCCCCAGCCACTTGGAGCAGCTCCTCTGGGGGAATCCCAAGGCGTTCCCAGGCCAGCCGAGAAACATAGTCCCTCCAGCGTGTCCTGGGTCTTCCTCTGGGTCTCCTCCCGGTGGGACATGCCCGGAACACCTCCCCAGGGAGGCGTCCAGGAGGCATCCTAACCAGATGCCCAAGCCACCTCAACTGGCTCCTCTCAATGTGGAGAAGCAGTGGCTCTACTCCGAGTCCCTCCCGGATGACTGAGCTTCTCACCCTATCTCTAAGGGAGAGTCCAGACACCCTACGGAGAAAACTCATTTCAGCCGCTTGTATCTAAGATCTCATTCTTTCGCTCACAACCCAAAGCTCATGACCATAGATGAGGGTGGGAACGTAGATCGATCGGTAAATTGGTAACACAATCCTTATACGCCCAAAAATGGCGTATCTTCGAGGCCTGGTGCTCAGAAAGAAATATTGTTTCTTATGCATGCAACCTGGTCCAAATCTTGACCTTCCTTCAGGATCTCTTGGAAAAGGGTCGTTCTCATTCAACGATTAAAGTCTTCCTTTTAGCTATTTCTGCTTGTCATGAAGGCTGGGGAAACAGGACACCTGGAGCACACCCAATCATAATAAGATTTATGAAGGGTTTCCTTCGATCTAAACTACCCAGCAGGATCCTAATTCCCGGTTGGGACCTCGGTTTGGTTTTGGGGGCTCTATGCGACCCTCCATTCGAGCCATTGAGTGGGCCTACAGTAGATATACTATCTTATAAAACGGCCTTACTCCTGGCGCTTTGCTCTGCGAAACGCGTGGGTGACCTCGATGCATTATCTGTGCATCCAATGTGCATCAGATTCGCTCCAGACGGGTCAAAGTTCACACTGAGGCCTAATCCCACATACACCCCCAAGGTCTGGACCCTGAACTATAGGAGTCTAGACTTTGATCTTTCCTCTTTTCCACCTGCCTCTGTCCTGAACCAGGATAAGGAAAGGCTACAGGCTCTCTGCCCAGTGAGGGCTTTATGCACCTACATGCAGAGAACAGCCGAATGGAGAAGAACAAACCAACTGTTTGTCTGCTTTGCAGCACCTGCTACCGGGAGAGCCCTATCAAAACAACGCCTCTCACACTGGGTGACTGAGGCCATTAAAAGGGCCTACAGTAGTAAAGGTCAGCAGGCACCCTCTGGAGTGCACGCTCACTCCACTAGGGGCCTTGCCACTTCCTGGTCTTTGTTCAAGGGTATACCAGTTGCAGACATCTGCGCTGCTGCGAATTGGAGTTCCTTGAATACTTTTGCAAGGCATTACAGTTTGGATGTTACTGCAGGTGACGTCACTCAGGCTGTTCTTTCTAACATTCAGTAGAAAGTAACCTTGGGATGCCTACTGATCAGAGGCAGACGTTCTCCTTAGCATGCATTTTACTGAGCATTTCAAGGGCGTGAATGGATTACGTTCCCATAGCAAGTATGTTGCACCGAGAGAACATGACTGAAAGGGAACTGAAAGTTATGCACCATAACTCATGTTCCCTGAAGGAAGGGAACGAGGTGCAACATAACTGGCCCTTTTCAATGCTGAAAGCTCGGTGAAGTGCACTCTTCAAGAGGAAGATGGAGGGGCGCACGCCACTTAAGTAACCAGAGGGCGGGGCCTCTGGCGCGGCGGTGACGCCCCTAGCCGTAAAGGCGTGAGTATATTCCTTCAGGTAATCGCGCGGGGGCGCAATTCCCATAGCAAGTATGTTGCACCTCGTTCCCTTCCTTCAGGGAACATGAGTTATGGTGCATAACTTTCAGTTTTGTTCATGTTGCTGCTGATCTGTTTCATGTTGCTGCTGATCTGTTTCATGTTGCTGCTGATCTGTTTCATGTTGCTGCTGATCTGTTTCATGTTGCTGCTGATCTGTTTCATGTTGCTGCTGATCTGTTTCATGTTGCTGCTGATCTGTTTCATGTTGCTGCTGATCTGTTTCATGTTGCTGCTGATCTGTTTCATGTTGCTGCTGATCTGTTTCATGTTGCTGCTGATCTGTTTCATGTTGCTGCTGATCTGTTTCATGTTGCTGCTGATCTGTTTCATGTTGCTGCTGATCTGTTTCATGTTGCTGTTGATCTGTTTCATGTTGCTGCTGATCTGTTTCATGTTGCTGCTGATCTGTTTCATGTTGCTGCTGATCTGTTTCATGTTGCTGCTGATCTGTTTCATGTGCTGCTGATCTGTTTCATGTTGCTGCTGATCTGTTTCATGTTGCTGCTGATCTGTTTCATGTTGCTGCTGATCTGTTTCATGTTGCTGCTGATCTGTTTCATGTTGCTGCTGATCTGTTTCATGTTGCTGCTGATCTGTTTCATGTTGCTGCTGATCTGTTTCATGTTGCTGCTGATCTGTTTCATGTTGCTGCTGATCTGTTTCATGTTGCTGCTGATCTGTTTCATGTTGCTGCTGATCTGTTTCATGTTGCTGCTGATCTGTTTCATGTTGCTGCTGATCTGTTTCATGTTGCTGCTGATCTGTTTCATGATGCTGCTGATCTGTTTCATGATGCTGCTGATCTGTTTCATGATGCTGCTGATCTGTTTCATTGCTGCTGATCTGTTTCATGATGCTGCTGATCTGTTTCATGATGCTGCTGATCTGTTTCATGTTGCTGCTGATCTGTTTCATGATGCTGCTGATCTGTTTCATGATGCTGCTGATCTGTTTCATGATGCTGCTGATCTGTTTCATGATGCTGCTGATCTGTTTCATGATGCTGCTGATCTGTTTCATGATGCTGCTGATCTGTTTCATGTTGCTGCTGATCTGTTTCATGATGCTGCTGATCTGTTTCATGATGCTGCTGATCTGTTTCATGATGCTGCTGATCTGTTTCATGATGCTGCTGATCTGTTTCATGTTGCTGCTGATCTGTTTCATGATGCTGCTGATCTGTTTCATGATGCTGCTGATCTGTTTCATGATGCTGCTGATCTGTTTCATGTTGCTGCTGATCTGTTTCATGTTGCTGCTGATCTGTTTCATGATGCTGCTGATCTGTTTCATGATGCTGCTGATCTGTTTCATGATGCTGCTGATCTGTTTCATGTTGCTGCTGATCTGTTTCATGTTGCTGCTGATCTGTTTCATGATGCTGCTGATCTGTTTCATGATGCTGCTGATCTGTTTCATGATGCTGCTGATCTGTTTCATGTTGCTGCTGATCTGTTTCATGATGCTGCTGATCTGTTTCATGATGCTGCTGATCTGTTTCATGATGCTGCTGATCTGTTTCATGTTGCTGCTGATCTGTTTCATGTGCTGCTGATCTGTTTCATGATGCTGCTGATCTGTTTCATGATGCTGCTGATCTGTTTCATGATGCTGCTGATCTGTTTCATGTTGCTGCTGATCTGTTTCATGATGCTGCTGATCTGTTTCATGATGCTGCTGATCTGTTTCATGATGCTGCTGATCTGTTTCATGTTGCTGCTGATCTGTTTCATGATGCTGCTGATCTGTTTCATGATGCTGCTGATCTGTTTCATGATGCTGCTGATCTGTTTCATGTTGCTGCTGATCTGTTTCATGATGCTGCTGATCTGTTTCATGATGCTGCTGATCTGTTTCATGATGCTGCTGATCTGTTTCATGTTGCTGCTGATCTGTTTCATGATGCTGCTGATCTGTTTCATGATGCTGCTGATCTGTTTCATGATGCTGCTGATCTGTTTCATGATGCTGCTGATCTGTTTCATGATGCTGCTGATCTGTTTCATGTTGCTGCTGATCTGTTTCATGATGCTGCTGATCTGTTTCATGTTGCTGCTGATCTGTTTCATGATGCTGCTGATCTGTTTCATGTTGCTGCTGATCTGTTTCATGATGCTGCTGATCTGTTTCATGATGCTGCTGATCTGTTTCATGATGCTGCTGATCTGTTTCATGATGCTGCTGATCTGTTTCATGATGCTGCTGATCTGTTTCATGATGCTGCTGATCTGTTTCATGTGTCTGCTGATCTGTTTCATGTTGCTGCTGATCTGTTTCATGATGCTGCTGATCTGTTTCATGATGCTGCTGATCTGTTTCATGTTGCTGCTGATCTGTTTCATGATGCTGCTGATCTGTTTCATGATGCTGCTGATCTGTTTCATGATGCTGCTGATCTGTTTCATGATGCTGCTGATCTGTTTCATGATGCTGCTGATCTGTTTCATGTTGCTGCTGATCTGTTTCATGATGCTGCTGATCTGTTTCATGATGCTGCTGATCTGTTTCATGATGCTGCTGATCTGTTTCATGTTGCTGCTGATCTGTTTCATGATGCTGCTGATCTGTTTCATGATGCTGCTGATCTGTTTCATGATGCTGCTGATCTGTTTCATGATGCTGCTGATCTGTTTCATGATGCTGCTGATCTGTTTCATGTGCTGCTGATCTGTTTCATGATGCTGCTGATCTGTTTCATGTTGCTGCTGATCTGTTTCATGATGCTGCTGATCTGTTTCATGATGCTGCTGATCTGTTTCATGATGCTGCTGATCTGTTTCATGTTGCTGCTGATCTGTTTCATGTTGCTGCTGATCTGTTTCATGATGCTGCTGATCTGTTTCATGATGCTGCTGATCTGTTTCATGATGCTGCTGATCTGTTTCATGTTGCTGCTGATCTGTTTCATGATGCTGCTGATCTGTTTCATGATGCTGCTGATCTGTTTCATGTTGCTGCTGATCTGTTTCATGTGCTGCTGATCTGTTTCATGTTGCTGCTGATCTGTTTCATGCTGCTGATCTGTTTCATGTTGCTGCTGATCTGTTTCATGTTGCTGCTGATCTGTTTCATGTTGCTGCTGATCTGTTTCATGTTGCTGCTGATCTGTTTCATGTTGCTGCTGATCTGTTTCATGTTGCTGCTGATCTGTTTCATGTTGCTGCTGATCTGTTTCATGTTGCTGCTGATCTGTTTCATGTTGCTGCTGATCTGTTTCATGTTGCTGCTGATCTGTTTCATGTTGCTGCTGATCTGTTTCATGTTGCTGCTGATCTGTTTCATGTTGCTGCTGATCTGTTTCATGTTGCTGCTGATCTGTTTCATGTTGCTGCTGATCTGTTTCATGTTGCTGCTGATCTGTTTCATGTTGCTGCTGATCTGTTTCATGTTGCTGCTGATCTGTTTCATGTTGCTGCTGATCTGTTTCATGTTGCTGCTGATCTGTTTCATGTTGCTGCTGATCTGTTTCATGTTGCTGCTGATCTGTTTCATGTTGCTGCTGATCTGTTTCATGTTGCTGCTGATCTGTTTCATGTTGCTGCTGATCTGTTTCATGTTGCTGTGTTCATTCGTGCTCATCTGCTCACACAGACTCATGTTCGTGCTGCTGTTCGGAGTAATGTTTTTATTATATTAGTGCTTAGTTTATATTTGGTTGATGTTTTTCTTAGTTCATATGTCTTAGATGTTATTACTGTTTTTCCTTTATATTTTATTGTTGGATGTAACTTGGACCCTGTGTACATAATCTCGTTCCACCACATGTACCACATGAGATGCGAATGACAAACAAACCTCCATGACTCTGACTGGTGCAGTTGTTGCCAAGGTTTGATCTAAACGACCACAACTCATCATTTCTCATTGGGTCTTGCCTTTGTACATGTAGCAATGTATCAGTCAAGTTTTAGTTTTATACTCTAATTAAACACTTGTATGCAAACAGTGATTCTCACAGACGATCAAAGCCATGACTTCCAGGCCCGCTGTTTGAAAAACCAACAAAAGCCAAGTTTCATCATCCTGAACAACAACATTGAACCATGAAGGCTCAGAAAACATCTGTCTGCACTTGTGATCCTGAACTGTCTGATTGTCCTTCATGGTGTCCTGTTGCTCCATTGTCCTGTTGAAAAGCAGTGACCGTTCTGAACTCCGTCATCAGCTGATCAGGAGCAGAGACAGAGGTGTGTCTCTGCAGAGGAACTGTGCCTCGTGTCACGTACTCATGCGTGCAGCAACACACACACGTAGACACACACACTATTTAAAGGTTATCATCATGGCAATTATCCACCCCGAGGTTAGCTAAACACTGTTTTGGCATCAAGTGTGGACCTGGAAGGACAACGGGAAGTCAGTGGGACAGAGGAATGTCCATGATAAGGTTGATGTCTTACAGTCTCTTCACGTTCATGCTCAAACAGACAGAATCACTTAAGTTTTAAAAAAAAGACGATGGTTTGTCGTTCAGCCATGATAAAATCTTTTGTCAATGTGTGGAAATGTGATTAAAGAGTTTTAGTGCATCATAAAGACAAAGGAAAACAAAAACATCCCCGAGCGCCTTTGTGTTGAAGTTCTGGTTGTGATTCAGAGAATGGATCTCCAACACTCGTATCCACTTTCAGCAATGGAGTAAAAAACAGCTGCATGGTCTCCAGATCCTCAGGTGTGCATTAAAAACAGGTCGGATTCTATTCAAGTTCAAGTTGGTTTTATTGTCATGTGCATCACATGAGGTGGAACGAAATTGTGTACACAGGGCCAGTTACAGCCAGCAATAGCAAAAATACAAACTGTAAAAAGAAACCGTAAATAAGGAGCTCAACTAAGATATATGCTAAACACTAATAGTGCAAAACAATACGCCGAACGTCAACAGCACGAACATGAGAGCACATGGCTACGAATTAATGCAGCCGCATGACATCAGCAGCATGGATAATCAGCAGCACATATCAGCAATCAAAGTGGCATTACAGTGATTTTTTTTTCTTCACAGTGATAATGATTCATGAGTCTAACAGAAGCTGTTCCTCAGTCTAGTGGTTCTACACTTAATGCTCCACAACCTCCTGCCTGAGCGGAGTGGGGCAAAAAGGGCATTATGCATCACTGCATGGGCTCAGGAAATCTTTCATGAATCATTATCTGTGAACACAGTTCACCATGGCATCAACAAATGCAGGTTAAAGCTCTATCGCGCAAAAATACAAAAGACATGTAAACAAAAATGCCACTGTCTTCTATGGCCTAAAAGTCGTTAAAAAGTTTAAATTCTAATGGATGCTATGTTCTCTGAACCAAAGAGAAGCACCATCCAGCCTCACATCAGTATACTGTTCAAAAGCCTGCCTCTCGGATGGTATGGGGGTACATTTGTGCCTCCGTAATGGGCAGATTACACATCTATAAGGACACCCTTAATGTAGAAAAAGGTATACAGGTTTTAGAACATGTGCACCTATATCCAGCAGATGAGTCTGGATGCTGAACTGGCCTGCCTGAAGACCTCTAAGCAACTGACATTTGGTGTGTCTTGAAATAAAATATTAAAAAATCAGCAAAGAAAACCCACTGTCTCGGTGCCTTTTTGTTTATGACATTTCTTTATAATACATTTGTTAAAACCAACTACTGTACTTTTCAGACTATAAGGCACACCGGATTATAAGGTGCATTAAGTGAAACAAGACAGTCTGATAAGTGAAACTTTATTCATCTCATCCACAATAACCACATAAAATCAGTTGGAAGTTCAGTAAGCACAACCAGAATTAATGCATAATGTGCACCTGATTTTAATGCTCACTGTCGATTTTAAAGAAAATTAAAAGATTTTAAGTGTGCCTTATAGTCTGAAAAATCTGGTACAGTATATCTTCACTTATCTCTAAATTATTTTGCTGCAAAACAGACTTTTCCTTGTTTCCCACACCTAGCTTGGTCTCATTTCTACGTCAAAGAAGTGCTTCATAGACACTGCCCTCTGAGATTTCCTCCATGCAGGTTCTGCGACAAAGAACCCTTTCTCCTCGTTCACTTCTCCTGTGGAAGAAAATGAGCTGCACCAACAAAAGGAAACACGACCCGCTCTCAGCTAAGAAGCTTGCAAGACCTATAATAAGGATTTATATTGAAAAAAACACACCTCACCCTGATTTACCTCACGTTGAACTCTAGACACAAAAAAAATCTGGTTGAGATTTACAGAGATTGGCCGTGAAAGAAAAATGATTGTTTTTTTGTTTTTATAAGTACAGCTGGGATTTTGCACGAAACAAAGTGCAAAAAAAAAAATCCCTTGATAATCCCTTGTGTGGGTGACTGAAGTCACGTCCGATGGATTGTATGACTGGAGAGTGAAAGAGCTGTGTGTTTGGGATACAGTTGTCACTTGTTCAAGTGACAACTGTGGACATGCTAATGGATGCTTTCACACACTTTAAATCTATCTGGGCCACTGTGGACAGCTGTGATGGATCAACTCTGACCAGAATCAAAGATGACCTTTAATGATGTAATAATTATTATTATTGTTTCCATTAACTGTAGTCTAATTACAAAGTGGCCACTGCTTTTTGTTTTTATCACCATTTTTAATTATTTAAAAGTGAATAAAAAGAAAGTATTCAAAAATCTCCCCAGAATTCAGCGTGCCTCCCCAAACTCTCATTGACTACCATTTTATCTGGTTTTAACTTGCCATACGTAAAACACTGAAGACGCTCAAAAACTGACCTGTGGCGTGCACCAGAACCTTCTGCCACTTACAATTCAAATATTAATTCAGTATGACTCGCAGTTTTTGTACAAAGACTGTTTGTTTGAGGCTTACTTTTTACTGTTTTTGTCTGCCTGTCTTATAAGGCTGCTGTCAGGATGTGAGAGACGCAGGTGTGTGGTTACCATGGTGACCTAATTAAACACTGGTGCCAACTCTGACAAATCCTTTGATCTTTTTTTCCCCCCACAAACTTTATTTATCAACAGGTTGGCATTTTGTCATGTACTTCTAAAAAACTACAAAGTTCCAAAGTCATGTTGTAAAAGTAAACAACTGTTGAGTTTGATTTTTGTAATTGTTGACAAACAAAACAAAGAGGCCAAAAGCAAAGAGCAACAGTTTTATTAGTGAAATCAGACAATGAATTAAAGTGATTATGAACCCCTTTTCCAAGACTTCAGGCAATATTTGTGTAAATCTTGAAGATTTATTTGATTTAATACAGATTAGCGCTTTAATTCTACTAATAAAACATGATTGTCGAACTTAATATGACTTTTTTGTATAAGTAAATAAGTCAGAGAACTATTGTCAGCAGTTTGATTATAGAGAGCGGTGTCTTTGGGGGAAAAAAAGCTCTTGCAAGTAGAAGATTATCTGGTTCTGGAAAGATCCAAGCATGACGCATGGTCTCGTTGTTTATCCAGCAAAGCCCAACTCTTTGTAACCGGCGTCCAAGTCCGCGATGACAACGGCCATGACGTTCCTCAGGGCCTGCTGTCCGGCACCATCCAGTCCTGCCTTCTCTGCCAGCACTTTAACGATCACCTCAGAAATCAGCTGAAAGGGAAGAAAACATAAAACCCTCAGAGGTCAGAGATAATCTGGAGAAGAAGGAGATTACTTGTGAAGACGCAACCCTCACCCTGAAGTTGTTGATGGGAATCTTGTGCTTGGTCGCATGGCTGTTGGCCATAGGTTTCAGGATGGCGGCGTGGTTGCCTTTAGCCTTCAGCAGCTCGCCGAGCTTCTTCAGCACAGTGGCTCCGTGGGCAGAAACGCCCGCGTTTCCGGCCAGGTCGCCGTGGGGAATGCTGACGAACTTGGGGAAGAGCTTCTGAGTTTCTGGGTGCTCGGTAAATAGGCTGGGGATAGGAAGGAAACGTGAGATTATTGTGACATTCCAAGAGAGTCGGAACTGAGATGTACTTTTCTGGCTCTGTGGCTGTTTGAGCGTTGCAAAGGAGGTGGGGTGGATGGTGCAACTGTAAATGGTAAATGGACCTCTCTATCTAATCAAGGTACTCAAAGCACTTTACAACACCATCTGTGCCCTCATTTACCCATTCATACAGCACTCTACTAGATCTCTACAAGGACTAATCAGAGCTTTATCACATTCATACACTGATGGGACACTGATCAGAGGCAATGAGGGGTTCAGTGTCTTGCCCAGGAACACTAATATATAACTGTTGGTGGAATCAAACCCCAACTTTCCCATTGGAGGATGACTGCTCTAACCACTCGACCACAGCTGCCCTCCTGGCAGTGGTGAGAAGACTTTGAAACAGCAGGATTTTTAAATTTAGATGAAAACTCACAGATTAAACACCAAGGAACCGCTTCAACAAATACACCTGCTCGGGTTTCTCGTCATCTCTTCCTTTACCAAACCCACCAGGCTCCATTTCTGCTGACTTAGTGGGAAATCTGTGAACTTGGCCAAATTTCCGTGCCGTTTCGTTCACCCCATCAAAGGTCACGATAATGTCATGGAGTTCACTGAACATAATGAAGTGCAAAAGTAAAACCATCCATTCAGACCATCCAACCATTGAGCTAGAGTTCATTTTTGTGTGAATCCACAAGAACAGGCCACTGACCGGGTCAGAACCAGGTTTCCGTAGGCGGAGTAATCCGCCTCCACTGGACCCCAGTGCTTCAGGATCATATCGTAGTCCGCCATGATCTGAGGGAACAGAAGAAAAATGATCAATTTAGATGATGACAGAAACTCTGATAGTGCCCTGCAAAGGGGAAACAAACAGGACCTGGTCTTGTGATGAGCGTTATCTCACACTGTGGCGTTTGTCCTGTTTGATTTCAAGGCTCCTGGCCAAGAGCCACTTCATTCAAGGGCATCTCATTACCAATCCGAAGCGTGACCTTATTTGCCCTCAGTGAGTCTGTAATGTCACCTCAAATTTGCTCTGTATAATTTATCCCCCAATCAGAAGCATGAAAGGAGCTTTTGTTCTAGTAAAGCAGCTTTAACGGCTGCAACTAGCACGTCAACACAAACATTTCTCTAACTTTGTATTTTTCAAGGCCAGTTGCATTAAATGTTAGCATGAAACCGTCTGCACTGACATTTCATATGGACTTTAAAAGGTGCGATCAGCTCAAATAAAATTAAAATCTTGACTTTTTTATTCACTGTAAAAGTTGTAAAAGTGAACTTTTTTCTTGTTTTTCTAATTATCAGTTTAAATATTTACTATTCTGACCTACTGACACAAATTCTGTCCAACGTCCCGATGAGGAGTCAGAAAGGTGTCTCCTACCTGCAGAGCTTGGAAAAGTATCTTGTGGTTGTCCCAGAATATTTTTGGCTCGACTCACCCCCCTGCTTGGTGCTGTCCTTTTATACCCCCTCCCTCCCTTTGTCCAGCCATCCGTCCACCTCTCTCCCTGCACCACTGTGTTCACAGCACCTTAAAAATAAATCATGTCTGGGATGAAACATGAGCTTTTATTTTTGATTGTCTCGCCTGAAATCTGTCTTCTTCACAATCGTCTTCATTTTCTAAATGCTGTATTTTCAAGAAATTAAAAAATAATCTAATCTTTTTTCAGAGTCAGTCAGAGTCAGAGAGAATTTATTGTCATTTGCACCGCATGTAGTACATGTGTTGAAAACGAGATTATGTACACAGGGTCCCAGTTACATCCAACAACAAATGCAAGAGAAAAACAATAATAACATCTAGGATTAACTAAGAGAGACATCAGCTAGTAATACACTAAGCCCTAATGTAGTAGAAAAACATCATTATAAACAGCAGCACGAACATGAGCAGATGGTCACAGATGAACGCAGCAACAAGAAACAGATCAGTATCAGCATGATGTGACATTTTGCAGTGTTTATTCTTATTATTTATTTATTCATGAGTCTGACAGCCTCAGGGTAGAAGCTGTTCCTCAGTCTAGTGGTTCTACATTTGATGCTCCTCAACCTCCGTCCCGAGGGGAGTGGTGCAAAGAGTGAGTGTGCTGGGTGAGTGAGGTCTTTCATGATGCAGGTGGCTCTTTTTCTGCATCTGGAGGTGTAAATGTCTGTGATGGTGGGGAGACTGACTCCCACAGACTTCTGTGCAGCCTTCACCACTCTCTGTAGAGCTTTCCTCTCTGCAACTGTGCAGCCTCCATGCCACACGTTGATGCTGGAGCACAGGACGCTCTCCACTGCACACCTGTAGAACGAGGTGAGGACTGAGCTTCTCAGACCAGCTCGTCTCAGCCGTCTGAGGAAGTAGAGTCTTTGATGTCCTTTCTTGATCAGGCTGGTGGTGTTATTGCTCCAGCTGAGGTTATCATTCAAGTGTACACCCAGGTACTTGTAGCTGGAGACCACCTCCACCGCAGATCCACCTATATACAGTGGGGTGTGGGTGTGTTTGTTCCTTCTGAAGTCCACAATCATCTCCTTCGTCTTCTTCACATTCATGTGAAGGTTGTTCTCTTTGCACCAGCTCTCCAGATGTTCCACCTCCTGTCTGTAGCTGGATTCATCATTATCTGTGATGCATCCCACCACAGCTGTATCATCTGCAAACTTAACAATATGACAGCCTGGATGTGTGGCTGTACAATCATATGTGAGCAGAGTGAACAGAAGAGGGCTCAGCACACATCCTTGAGGAGAGCCAGTGCTGAGGGTTATGGTGGAGGAGGAGAAGTTGTGGATCTTCACGGACTGTGGTCTGTTTGTTAAGAAGTCTAGGACCCAGTTACAAATGGAGGGGCTTAGTCCAAGTGTGGATAGTTTGTCTATCAGAGTTTGGGGGATCATGGTGTTGAAGGCAGATGTGAAGTCCACAAAGAGCAGACGCACGTATGAGTCCTTCTGATCCAGGTGGGTGAGAGCAGTGTGGACCACAGAGGAGATGGCGTCCTCTGTTGATCGGTTCTTGCAGTATGCATACTGATGAGGGTCCTCGTTGATGTTGATGGATGTTTTGATGCTGGTGGTCATGACCAGTTTTTCGAAGTATTTATCGACTATCGACTATATTTAGATGCAGTTTGACTAACATTAAAAAAATCTGAATAAAACTTCTATTAATTAAAGGATTGGTGAAGTCAAAAACAACTTTTATTATTTTTGTGGTTAAAAATAACACTTTTGGTTTAATCGTTTATTTATTAATTTTCCCTTAAAGTTGTTTTGGAAGATGTTACTCGTTGCATTTTGTTGTCAGGGGAGAAAAAAATCAGGCGATAAGTGTTTTTTGTCACGTGTTGATGTCTGTCTGTTAGCAAAATATCTCGTAAACCACTAGACAAATTTTAGTGAAACCTTCAGAAATTAATCACTGTATGCACATCTACAACTGATAGCATGTTGGAGTCAACCCACTTCAAGATAGTCCTCACAGCTAACTTATCTTTAAGAACAAACAATGCCATACCATACCATACCATACCATACCATACCATACAAACTTATTTATAGAGCACTTAAAACAGCAACAAGTTCAACCAAAGTGCCATACAATAGAGACAAACATGCACAGCGGACAGGAAAACATAAAATAAAAAATATAGATACAAGTAGCAGCAGATTATAATCAAATGGCCAACAATGTATAGTACAGAAAGGATCAAAACAAATCACACCGTGTTAAAGGCCAATGAATCAAAGTGGGTTTTCAAGCGAGACTTAAAAACTGAGTGTGGGAGCCTGCTTGACATGCAGTGGTAAGTTGTTCCACAGTCTTGGACCTGCAACAGTGAAAGCCCTGTCACCTCTGAGCTTACGACTAGTTCCTGGAACCAATAAAAGCAGCTACAGTAGTCTGCTGACCTCAGAGAGTGAGGTGGGACGTATGGCTGCAGAACATAAGTGAGATAAGATAAGATGGGGCGGAACTGTTTAGTGATTTAAAAACATACATGAGTACAGTATTTTGAACTGGATCCAAAGGTGATGGGGTAGCCAGTGCAGGGAGGCCAAAACTGGTATAATGTGTTCTGTATGGCCTGTACCAGTAAAAAATCGGGCTGCAGCATTTTGGACCAGCTGTAGTCGTGCAATGGAGGACTGACTGATTCCAAACAGAAGCACTGCAGTAATCAAGCCTCGATGTTAACGCATGGCTCACTATCTCAAGATTCTTTTTGTACAGTATGGGCTTCAGCTTAGTCAGTCACCTCAGCTGAAAAAAAACTAGATTTAACAATCATGTTTACATGACTGTCAAGTTTCAAGAAAGGATCCATTATCACCCCCAGATCAGTGACTCTGTTTCTCTAATGGGGCTAGAGAGGAAAGGTTGATGCAGTGGTTCATGAACGTGCCATTGGGAGGGAACAACATGATTTCAGACTTCTTCTCATTGAATAAGAAGTTTAAAGCCATTCAGTCCCTGATGCCAGGGCAGGCAGTCAAGAAGAGGTTGAATAGAGTGTGTGTACCTCTGTGCCTCAGGGGGAAGTAAATTTGACAGACATCGGCGTAGCAATCAAAAGGCATGTTGTGTTTGCGGAAAAGAGCACTTAGTGGCAGCAGGTATAAAGAAAAGAGAAGGGGACCGAGGATGTACCCCTGCGGTATCCCCGACTGGAGCGCTGCCAATGTTGAACAAACGATGGTCATAACTTAGTCACTTTTAGAGATAAAAAGCTGAAATTTGGTGTGGCACTAGTTGAGGGTGATCCTGAACACAGAGGCGGCTCCAGGGGGGAGCTAGGGGGTGCTATAGCCCCCCCTGGAAAAGTCATAGCACCCCCTTAGCACCCCCAAGAAAATATCAGATTATTTTCCTTTTCATCCGAGTTAATATTCTTTAACATGTGGTTGTTGTGATATTTTCCTCGCAAAACACCACTAATAAAATAAATCTGTGATTATATTGAGTAAAAAAACAACAACAATCTGATCCACCAGCTGAAGCCCAGAAAGATTACACCTTATGTACCACATGTGATGTGAATGACACACATTGACCTTGAGAACTGAAGGAACAAATTATCCTTCATAGCATCCTCAGTAAAATGCTTAGCCCCCCCTTAGCACCTGCAGAAAAATATCTCTGGAGCCGCACACAATTCTGTGCATAAATGTATTGAAGATCTTTGTTTTGAGTTTTGCCTTTAACTTTTTGGAGTCAGTTCTGTCTGTTAGCAAAATATCATCTAAACTACTGTAGATCACAGATTTTAATGAAACTCATAGGATGTACTTCTACAACTAATTCACTTTTAGAGCCAATCCAATTCAAGATGGCTGTCACAGCCAACCCATTTCATAATTTGAGCTACAATTTTGTATGTTAATAGAAAGTTTCAAAAGTTAAACAAACAAAAAAATAAAAACAGAAACTTCTACACGTTTTTTTTCTCTGTGTGTTTTGGGTGGACCTTTGCTTCCTATCCATAATTGCTTGCTCTGTTTTAGTATGTTACCAGCCTGGCAGACACATAAAGCTCCTCAGGAGGGATGCAAACTTAGGAAGGAAGGACAAAATAAACACACAAAGAAAGAAATGACAAAAACTGTCAAAAAGTCTTCTAAAAAAAGACTGCAAACAGTTCTGAGGCAGAAAAACAATGATAGTTGAAGCTTTTAATTGGTAAACTGACACACATATACAGCCGGGTGCAGTGTTAATTTTGACAGCTATTTTTAATTTAGTTTTAGTCTTAGTCATGTGACTAAAACATCATTTAGTTTTAGTCATTACTTAGTCATCAGAATTGTTTTTGTTTTAGTCTAATTTTAATTGACAAATCAATGAAAACATTTAGTCGACTAAATCTACAGTCAATTAAGTCGACTAAGTTATACATAGTAAAAACTTTTCATCAATTTCATCAATTCTCTGTAGTTACTAAAACAAAACAATGTTTTAACCATAATATTAATCTTAATATGCAATACATACAACAACAAATAAAACTTTTTTCAAACATCTTTATTTGTCTAACCTTGCTTTTAACAGTAAAACTACAAGCAGTACTTGAATCCCTTGGTTTAGGTTATTTTTCTTGTTTTTAACTGGAATCCTGGCAAAAACCAATGCAGATATGTTCCTGTCTTTGATTTTTTTTGTACATCTACCTTATAATGTTTTTGCTACTTTTTGCTACTTTTTCTTTTCTTTTGTTTATTGTTTAATGTATTTGTATCATTGATGTTCATCATTCTTTAGTTTGTAGCAGGTCGCTTTCGTAAATGAGCCCTCGAAGCTCAATAAGATTTACCTGACTAAATAAAGGTTGAATGAATGAATAACTGCTATCTTTTTGTCTCTAACATTAACAGAAAACTAGTTATTTTCGCAGTAAAAACACGACATTATTTAATGAAGTAATGTTTGCCTAAATGCTTACCTTTGCATGGAGATCCGGGTGACTCGTCTGCAGATGTCGTTTGAGATTAGTTGTATTTTTAAGGTCGCAGTGTTAATTTTGACAGCTATTTTTAATTTAGTTTTAGTCTTAGTCATGTGACTAAAACATAATTTAGTTTTAGTCATTACTTAGTAATCAGAATTTTTTGTTTTAGTCTAATTTTAGTTGACAAATCAATGAAAACATTTAGTCGACGAAAATAATTAGTCAACAAAATTAACACTGGCGGTGGCCAATGGTGCCAACAATCATTTGAGGAATCACTGGACGCTGCCGGAACCACGACACTTTCCAGGACGCGGGCCCCTCTCTCGGGGCGAACCCATTCCAGGGTGCCCTCCCTTCACAAAGAAAAGAGAACTCTCCACAGGGCTCCCAACGGCTTTTCCAGGTTTGCTTGTGTTACTGCGCCGGACGACTCGTGGCACCCATCTCTGCCACTACATGTTTGAGGATCTGAACCTGACGCCCTTTCAATCGGCCGGGGACGACGAAGGCCATCGCCCTGCACTTCTGAATGGCATTCGCCCCTCCCTTAGGACCGACTGAACCATGTTCAACTGCTGTTCTCATGGAACCCTTCTCCACTTTGGCCTTCAAAGCTCTCGTTTGAATATTCTAGCTTGGCACTGTGAAGAGACACGAGAGGTGTAGAATAAGTGGGAGGCCCATAAGGGTCCGCCGGTGAAATACCACTACAGTACTCTTATTGTGTTTTCACTTACCCGGTGAGGCGGCGAGGTGAGCCCCGAGCGGGCTCTCGGTTCTGGCATCAAGCGCCAGGCGCTTGCCGGGCGCGATCTGCTCCGGGCACAGTGGCAGGTGGGGAGTTTGACTGGGGCTGTACACCTGTCAAACGGTAACGCAGTTGTCCTAAGGTGAGCTCAGGGAGGACAGTGTTTCCCTTACCATTATACAAGGAGGACAACCCACCCTGTCAACAGAACAGAGCACCCTGCCTACCCTGCCTTCATCTTGGCAACCCAGTTTTCGATTACCTTTCTTACGCCTATGCAACCACACCAAAATGGAAGTCTGTACCTCACTTGTTTTTTTTTAAGATATCATGCTCACAAGATGGGTGGAGGATGTTTTCAAGTCGTCCCTTTGATCTACGGCAGGGGACAATCACTGGATGTAGATCTACTGCGCACTAACCTTTGGAGTCAAGCGAATTCAAGATAGTTGCCATTGTAGCCCTTAGCCAAAACAAAGATGGCTCTATCTCTGCCATCTTTTCTCGTTCAACCTATATTTATACGGGTTAGTCTCATTGAGCCACGAGGATTAATTTACAAGACTCCTCGTGGCCATCTTAACAGACAGCTAAGACTTGGGGTGTAGTCGGCGAGTCTCATCCCCCCGATACTTCAAGCACTCGCAAGATCATCCGACTTGTTTTTATTTTCACTAAACACTTTGTATTTTGTTCTCATTTAACAGAAAACAGAACTAGGTACGCTAAATTACTGACTGAACTGTATGAAAGTAAAACATTTTTATAAAGAAATGGATGTGACTTTAGGGCAAACAACAAACGAACCGTCAAACGGCGTTAACCTTTCCAAGTGACTGACAGCTGTCTGGTTTCCATGGGAATACAAAGCTATAACTGCAGGAAAATTTCCCTTTGGCTTCAATTAAAGAGCTCCACGGTAATCTGAGGATTGCAAGCGAGGCTGTGGAAAACAACACGGGGGTCACGTCGACGCGAGGCCCTGTCTTGTTGCATATTTGCTGACAGCTTGGAGATCCAAGGCGCTCTCATGACAGCAGCGGCGGGGGACGCTGCAGCTTGAAATGGCCGTGATCGCGATGAAAACCATCCGTCGTGTGCGTGTGAAGCGCGGCGCCTGTTGTCTTTGATGATAATGAGGCAGCCAGAAACAGGCTCTCGAGTGAGCTCTCAGTGCCACCTCAAACACTCGGCGGCAGCACGGCAAACTGCGCGAGCGTTGCTGAGAAGAGACCAGAACTCCCAGCTCAATACTGTTTTAATGAGATTAATCAAAAAGGCAGGAAACGGAAACATTTGGTGATGACAAAATGTCATTTTGCTGTTTTGTAACGACGGTGTAGGGGCGTGATTTTAGGGATTAGTTTAGGTTTAGATAAATGTGATGTGTTGAGCCACAGAAATAACCTTCAAAACATCCAGTTTGGTTGTTGAGGCGTTCATGAATGGGCAGGCGAGTCCCTGAGGCGCGAGACAAAACAGCGTGAGCAGCTGATGCTGATGTATATATATATATATATATATATAACAACAATGATGTGCTTCAAACTACACAAGTGGAGCTTATTTTGTGTTTGTGCCATTAGAAATGTGCACTAACATGGTAGTGTTGGGCTAATTATTCAAGGAATGGTATAGCTTCAGTACAGAATACGACACGTCACACACCCATTGACAAACTGTCGTACAACAATCTATAGCAGAGGCCCGGACAAGCAAAGACCATGCATAAACTTTGACCTTGATTTGTGACTTTGACCTTGAAGCTAAAATGGTCAAAAGTGTATGTGACCCTTCAGCAAGTGATGCATTGTTTCCCCTGCAAAGAGGGCACCCTGCCTTGTCAATGGAACCAACTGCCTTGCCTACCGAATTATCTCCCCCCACCACCATAGACAACTGCTAGCCCTGATGTAACGCTAAGCTAGCAGTGCGCAATACAGATGTGCTAGCTACAGATGTAGCGCTCCGCCCCTTCACACTAGGCTGTTTCATTCAACACCCCCAGACACCAAACAACACTCAACATAGACGGCTCAGGACCGGAAGGTCCTGGGTTCGTTCCCCGGTCATTGCATACCTCGTTGTGTCCCTGGGCAAGACACTTAACCCCGAGTTGCTCCAGGTAGGACTGGCAGCGCCTTGCATGGCAGACTACCGCTACCAGTGTATGAATGTGTGTTTGAATGGGTGGATGGCTGGTACTGTGAAGTGCTTTGGGGCCCCTCATATGGGGCTGGAAAGCGCTATACTGTATAAGTAAGCTCCATTTCCCATTTACCATAGACGTGTCTCTTTTTGACCTTGATTTTACTTTGACCTTGGTTTGTGATCTTGAACTTGTAGCTGGGTTGATGAAAAGATTATGCAACACTGTCTCTTGGTGGTACAAATGTGTAAGAAGGTTTGTAACATTATCTTGAGCAGATCAGAGCAGAAGATATGCCTGGACAATCAAAGGACTTGCATAACCTTTGACCTTGATTTGTGACCTTGAAGCTAAAGTGATGAAAAGTGCATGTGATGCTTCATCAAGTGATGATGCACAGATGTATGAAGTTTCATTAAATATTCTGGAGCGGATTAGGAGCTGTGGGTGGAGCAACTTTGACGTTGATATGTGACCTTGACCTTGAAGCTGGGGTGATGAAAATATTATGCAACACATTGTACAGTAGTAAAAATGTGTAAGAAGTTTAGTAAAATTATCTTGAGCAGATCAGAGCAGACATTATGCCTGGACAAGCAACTGCCTTGTTTAATATTTGACCTTGATTTGCGACCTTGACCTTGGAGCTGGGTTGATGAAAAGATTACACAACACACTTTCTCTTGGTGGTACAAATCTGTAAGAAGTTTTTTTTAATCATCATGATCAGATCAGAGCAGAAGTTATGCCTGAACAAGCAAAGGACTTGCATAACCTTTGACCTTGATTTGGGACCTTGAAGCTAAAGTGATGAAAAGTGTACGTGCTGCTTCATCAAGTGATGATGCATGCATGTATGAAGTTTCATTAAATATTCTTGAGTGGATTAGGAGTTATGGGCAGGGCAACTTTGACCTTGATGTGTGACCTTGACCTTGAAGCTGGTGTGATGAAAAGATTATGCAACACATTGTACAGTATCTTGGTAGTAAACACGTGTAAGAAGTTTCATAAAATTATTTTGAGCAGATCAGAGCAGACGTTATGACCTTTTTTGTGACCTTGAAGCTAAAGTGATGAAAAGTGTATGTGATGCTTCTTCGAGTGATGATGCATATATGTATGAAGTTTCATTAAATATTTTTGAATGGATTAGGAAATATAGGCGAGACAACTTTGACCTTGATGTGACCTTGACCTTGGAGCTGGGGTGATGTAAAGATTATGCAACACACTGTCTCTTGGTGGTACAAATGTGAAATAAGTTTTGTAAAATTATCTTGAGCAGATCAGAGCAGAAGTTATGGCACGGACAAGCAAAGACCTTGTATAACATTTGACCTTGATTTGCGACCTTGGCCTTAGGTGATAAAAATTATACTCAACACCCATCTAGTGATGACACACATTTGTATCAAATCTCAAATGATGTTGAGCAGATCAGAATTTTGGGGGAGGGACAATGTTGACCTTGATTTGTGACTTTGACCTTGGAGCTGGGGTAATGCAGATATTATGCAACACACTGTCTTGAGCAGATAACACCAGAATTTATGGCCCAGACAAACAGAGACCTTGTATAACATTTGACATTAATTTGTAATCTTGACTTTGGGTGATAAAAATTATACTCAACACCCCATCTAATGATGATACATATTTGTATCAAGTCTCAAATGATCTTGAACAGATCAGAATTTCAGGGCGGGGCCACTTTGACCTTGATTTGTGATCTTGACCTTGGGGCTGGGGTCATGAAATGTGGATGTGACACTCCACCTATTGCTAATCAAGTTTAATTAAATTACCTTGAGAAGATCAGAATTATGGAGCGGGGCAACTTTGACCTTGATTTGTGACCTTGATCTTGGGGCTGGGGTGATGAAAAGTGGATGTGACACTCCGGCTATTGATCAAGTTTCATTAAATTTTGAGCGAAGCAGAAGTTTTGAGCAGGACAAGAGAAAGCTTATATACAGGGTACTTATATACATACAGACTATACAATAATACGTCCACTTTTGATGGGCGTAAATAAAAATAATTAAAAATATAAGCGTTTTGCACAAAAGCTGAAGATTCTCACAGCTCTGCCCATCACCTTCCTCACTAATTAAACACTGTGGTGCTCTTCAGAGTACACTTCATTTATATCACATTTACATATGCAAATTAAGACTCACATCCACGTAATTACAGTATTTGCTGGTTCACCTGTCATTCAGCAGAGGCCAGGCTCCGAGCGTGGGTGTGATGAGTGTTTCTTCCTGCCTGTCAGCCTGCCAGTCTGTCTCTCCGGCAGCTCACGTCTGCCGGATCGTGGAGGTGTTTAATGGGACTTTTATTTGCAGACTGCCAGTGCTTCTCTCTCTTCGTCCTTGTCTCTGGACTCAGACTGAGGTAAAGTGGTGAGAAGCTTCGGTTTGTTTACCGTAAATTGATTAAATACATATTTGTGGCATATTTACAGTACATACTAGTGTACAGGGTTCTTTCCTTTGCCACAAATACGCAGAAAATAACATTAAACGGGCTTCGTAGATTTATAAATAAACATACTCTGTACATTCATCACTTCCTACTTTTCAGTGTAAGTCCAGTTCGGCCTTGAGGTTAGCGTGAAAGAGACAGAAGAAATCCACCAGCCTGCACCCATGCACAGTACCAAGCTTACCCACGCTTCCATAAACCAGACCAAACTGAAAGCAGAGTACCGTTCCTCTACAGCCACAGCCCACAAGATCGAGAACAGACTGGTCAAAGCAAAATGGTAAATGGAGCATACCGTACTTATATAGCGCCTTCCAGCCCCCTATGAGGGGCCCCAAAGCACTTTACAGCACCAGCCATCCACCCATTCATACACACATTCATACACCGGTAGCGGCAGACTGCCATGCAAGGCGCCAGCCAGTCCTCCTACCGGGAGCAACTCGGGGTTAAGTGTCTTGCCCAGGGACACAACGACACATGGTGTGGGAACTCGGGATTCGAACCTCCAACCTTCCGATCGGGGGACGACTGCCATTACCGCCACGCCACGGCCGCCCGCAAGCAAGTCCAGCTCTTGGCAGAACCTCAGGGTTCAGTTTATAGAGCTGTCATGCCGTCCACCCTCCTGTACGATTCTGAACCCTGGGTCACCTAAAGTCGCCACTTGAGTCACCTTAAGAGTTTCCATCAGCGTTGCCTCTGCTCGGTCCTCAACATCCACTGGAGCGACAACGTCACTTAAAATGAGGTTCTTAGGCGTACACAGGCCACCAGCATCGAGGTCATGCTTCTGAAAGCCCACCTTCATTGGGCTGGGAACGTCTCCAAGATGGAGGATCATGGTCTACCAAAAATTGTGCTCTACAGCGAGCATACCAAAACAAAGGAGTTTAATGCCTCTTATCAACAGGTCCTGTTCGCGCTCGTTCGGGCTCGTTCGTAACTAGTTAACAACTAGTTATGGGGTGTACCCACAGGGTCCTGTTCACGTGAAACCGGTCCTATTTTGGTGCCTGCCTCACTGAGGTACAAAGGTCTGGTTCTTGTTGGGTCCAGTTATGACATCAGCACAGTGTGGTCACTGATTGGTCAGGGGGCGTAGTCCTAGGTCGGAGGGCGGAGATTCAGTCTTCTCCAGTAGGTGGCGTATGCACCTGAACGTTGTTTGCAATCCGCCAAGAAGAAGAAGAAGATTCAGTCTTCCAGGAAATGCAAACTGCCATCCCGCCAAACTCTAGAACAACAAGTTGGAGGAGCACATTTTTGAGAATTAACACAGGCTAATAATTATGTCACAACCGTGGTCAAACGCGGAGGTTCAGGCTTTTCTGTATTTGCTGGCCGATGAAAATATTCAGAGGGAGCTGGATGGAGTGACGTGCAATGAAAAGATTTTTCAAGAGGTGTCTGCGCAGGTGAGTGTTTTCTAACTTTAAGCATATTTCCAGTGAGTCATGCAACTGTTTCTTAGCTTTTTTGGACTGCGGAAAGACCGTTTCAGAGACTGACTTCAGGCAACAGCCGAGAGGCTTTTAGGAAAAAAAAAAAAAAAAAGATGGCGGAACGGCTCGTTTCTCTGAAATATAACAAGAAAATCACATAAACAATATTTGTTAGCTCGAAATTGTAGCAGAGGAGGTGTGTCTGAGTCTATCATTTGCTTAATAAATGCACTTTAATGGTCTAATTCGCCGAGTTGGCAGCTGTTTTCAAGGTTCGAAGCAGAGCAGAATGTGGAATATGGCAGGCCGTTTGAGTCGATAATAGCGAGTGAAGATTCTCAGTCATCCAGGACATGGTAAATTCTAAAAAGTGCAAGGAAGGAAAAAAATAGTCTAAAGCATAGTATAATAAATAAAGTCCAGTTGTTTTTGTCTTGAACTTTTTTGAATTTATCATTATAGCCACGTTTTCATATTACGTGATACAACCGCCAACTTCATGCCATACATGTTACTTCTGTTTTTGTTTTTGGTTTGATTTGGTTCAGTCAGAATAAATGGAAACGGTCATATCTCAGTCCAAAAATGGTTTATAAATATGGGGAAAAATCCATAAATTTGTCACTTAGGCCTATAGGCCTGTATTAATGTGTAATGTGATTTATTTCAGGTTAATCAGTCAGTTCCTGTGTAAAGATCCTCTAGCCGTGGGTGTCCTTGGAGAAGGATGGGACAAGTCACTGCACTGTAAAGCAAGTATGTCATGACACAAACACTCCAAACTTTGAAAATTACAGATAAAAGCAAAGGACAATGATGTTTAGAGGAGATTATAACAATAATTTTGTGTTGTTTGCCAGATGGGGCAGTGAAAACAGCCAGCCAGACATATGAAGCCATCGCTGAACTGCTGCATCAGGATCTGATCTTGTGACTCCAGACTACACATCAACTGCAGCCGAACAGACCTCAGAGCTTCTCCTGATGCTCTGCTCTCCTGCACCTTGTCCACATTGTGCCAAAGATGTCCTCGGTGCCTCAGTAAAAAAAAAAACAGTCCTGCATTGACAACACAAACAGGTCCTATGAACTCAGCAGATGTCATACAAGCTCAGTTTGTGACGGAGCAGGGGTACTGTGACTTCATGGTGTTTTTCATTCAACCTTTATTTAGTCAGGTAAATCTCATTGAGCCTCGTGGACTCTTTTACAAAAGCGACCTGCTACAAACTAAAGAACTTTAGTTCTGGGTCAGATGACTTTATTCACAGAGGATTGTGTCTGATGGTGAGTTCTTTACAGAAGCAGTGAAAAATGTAGAAATGTTCTACAGGTCAGCATTTTTACCTGAGCTATTGGCCAAATTTTACTTTTAATTATTGTTACATGTTTTGGAACAACAGGTTAAGATTCCAGTGATGATATTTTAAGTTCATATTTCATACATAACTGCAGATTTAGTAATATGTTTTTCTGTTTCTACAAATAACACCAATCTTTCATTTTTTAAAACTGTTACAATTTTATTGACATGTAACATTTACAGTATTTAAATAAAGTTGCTTTGATATTTTGATTGGAATTGATTGATTACATATTGTTAAGTTTATATTACAAATGTTTTAGTTTGGAACACACTTGTTGATCAACTGGGACAATGGAGCGGCGCAGATTTTTTAGGATGCATGCCACTTTCAGTTTTGTCCAAAGTAGTGTACTCCACCATCATCAATGTGTGTATATATAAATATATATGTATATATATGTATATATGTGTATATGTATGTACTGTATATATAAATATATATGTATGTACAGTATATATTATGTATGTATGTGTACATATATGTGTATATATACACACATATGTATGTATATATATAAACACGTGTGTGTGCATATATATATATACTCACGCATATGTTTGTATGTGTACACATGTATGTATATACAATATATATAATACATATATGTGTGTATATACACACACATATATATATATATATACATATATGTGTATATATACACACACATATATATATATACATATATGTGTATATATACACACACATATATATATATTGTATATGAACATTTGTCTGTGGCTGAAAAAGCCACAGACAAAGCAGAATGTTCAAAAAAGAAACAAGCTCATCCACTTTGGTTGTGTGTTCTTTTCCAGCTCTTCTTCTAATGTGTGTGTTAGTGGTTAATAAAGAGCTTAATGTATCACTAGCGCCACCAGCTGGTTAGAAGCGTTGATATTAATGATCCACCCACTGCAGGAGAATTACCCGCCCACTGCAGGAGAACTTCACGCCCACTAAAGGGGTCCTAAGCGTGCAGTGGGTACAGAAATAAACCGGTCCCATAGGAACTGGCCCAAACTAGCCACAATGGGACCTTACAGGAACCAGACCTGTTGATAAGAGGCATAACTGAAGAGATACAAGGACCTCTTCAAGACCGCACTCAATGCCTGCAACGTGGACCTGCACCAGCGGTCTGTCTCGGCTGCAGATCGTGAGCGACAGCATGGCAGTGTACACAAAACCGTGGAGTCCTTTGAGAACGCCCACCTTGCCAGCCTCAAGGAGAAGTGAAACGGGCAGAAGAACCGAGCCAGACTTTTCAAAGCAGGCAAGCCTGCCTGCCAAGGATAGGCATTAGCGGACCTGCAGTCATCGTGGGTAAAATCCTTCCTGAATCTTCGCTCGCAAAGCCAAGTCAGAGATCGTCGAAATATCAGACATGTGTCAAAAAGTTATCTTCATGCAAGCACTAGACCTCTGTCATGATAACAAATTTTGCTGGGCCATTAATTGTCTCAGAAATTATTGCGATAAACGATAATATTGTTTGAAATTGAACAAAAAATTAATTGTCCAATTTTAGAAGAAATGTTGATTTGTTTGGCGTGTAGTACCTTTTTTGACCACCTGATGGCAGTATAAGACTGTTTGAACCAAAGGATGGATAGTGGAGCAGTGTGTCTCTTTAAAAAAATGGGAGGGAGGGCCCTTGACGTGACATGGGCTGAGATGGCGGACGCTCAGTGATTTGAGCTCTTTAGCAGAGCATTTTTCACACAAAGCTTTTAATGACAAACCAATAAACAAGTTCTCAGCTTCTTTTTGCAGAGAAAAAGAACTTTTTACACATAGGCACAGGTTTCAACCGTGAATTTTGAAGCTCGACAAGACGGAGGTTTATTCCCGAGGTCGGCCTGTTAGCTTAGCTCGTAGCTTAGCTTCTCAGCTTAGCTGCTTTTAACGATCCAAAAACACGATTTTGGATCGTAAAACAGATTTTAAAGAGAAAGGGAGGGGTCAGTGAAGAGCACCGGAGTTGAGCCGTTTCTTCAGTGGAAAGAGAGGGACACGAAGAAACGATAAAGCCGGTAAATGAAAACTAGGTTGATAATTTTCCTTTATCATGCAATTAATTGATTTATTGTGTATCGCAACAGGCCTTGTAAGCACGATAAATGTCTAAAAGTTAACAAAGGTAAAGTTATTTAGTTTGATAAATAAGCTGAGCAACTAGCGATGAATATTTATTTACCTGTTTTACCTCATTAGTTTCGGTTCAGAGTTTAATTTAAACCAGAACAAAAAGCTAAAGGCTGGTTTGAGAAGAGTTGAAGCCAAATTGGATAGCTCACATCTTAAAACAACAACCAAAAATAGACTTCTCTCTGTTTTTTTTTTTTGTTTTTTTTCATGTTTTAACACAAATAGTGGCAGCAGCAGATAGCTGTAGCACACATGGAACAGAATTCGATAGAAACCTTTATAAAACAAAACGTTCACATGAACCGACAAGAACGACGACAGCGCTTATCTACCCACTCAGAATGAATTCCAGTTTCTTAAAAAGTGCATTATCTACAACAGGTAAGACTGCTACAAACCAGCAGACTGGACACGAGATATTTATTGAAGAAATAAACAGGGCTGTATCAGCTCTGTGCTTCGTATCTGTATCTGAAGGCAAACCAGCCAAACGTGGTCCACCGGGTGCACTCTGCATGATTAGCATTAGATGCACAATAGGTTAGGAGAGGCAGCATTAGGGGGCCCAATTAAACCCCATTTAATCAACGTAACTACACCTCCATTGGGTTTGTTTGTTACCGCTCAAGAAAATACACCTTGACTTAAAAAGCAGCTCGGTTACCGACATCGTCGCCTCCTTTGTGAGGCTGCATTTAATTAAACGCCTGAGCCTGTGTTAGTGCTCTAGCAGTTCAACAGTTAACCTTTCTTAAAGCCTGACACTTGCTACACACTTTTCCACTGATTTATTACACAGTTCAACACAAAACAAATTCCATTAAAGGTGGAATCAGATGCGTAGTTAGCAAAATACTTAGATTTAACTGTAATATTTACTATGTTCCTCTAAATATGAATATGAGACCAGTCATGGACCAATAAACAAATGAGGTGAGACAGTAATCCCCGTGGACTATGATGTTTGCAGATGACATTTTGAACAGGGAACAGATGGAAGAGAGCTCAGAGAGGTGGAGGTATGCACTTGAAAGAAGAGGAATGAAAGTCAGCCTAAGAAAGACAGAGTATGTGTGTGTGTGTGAATGAGAGGGAGGCCGGTGGAACAGTGGGAGCAGAGGTCACAAAGGTGCAGGACTTCAAGGAAATGGACATGGAAAAGAGTCCAGGCAGGATGGAGAAAAGTTTCAGGAGTGATTTTTTACAAAAAGGGTGTCAGCAAAGGTCAAAGGAAAAGTTTACAAGACAGTGGTGAGACCAGCAAAGTTGTATGGCCTGGAGACGGAGACATGGACAAAAAAGACAGGAGACAGTACTGGAAGTAGCAGAAATTAAGATGTTAAGGTTCACCTTAGGAATGACAAGGATGGATAAGATTAGGAATGAGGTCATCAGAGGTACAGCACAGGTTGAACAACTGGGAGATAAAGTTAGAGAGGCCAGACTGAGATGGTTTGGACATGTCCAGAGGAGGGACAGTGGTTAGGACATGTCAAGAGGACGGTGGATATATTGGTAGAAGGATGCAAGAACTGCAGCTGCCAGGAAAGAGGAGATCTATGGTAGAGAGTTGGATTGAGGACAGAGGACATAGAGGAAAGAGATGGAGGAGGACTTGCTGTGGAGACTCTGAAGAGGGAACAGCCAAAAGAAGACTTGTACTATATATTATACTTAGCTATGTCCCTACTGGGTGTTGAGTAAATGTATTGTATTATATCGTCTTTATTAAAGTCAGCCAACTTCTGTTGATCCTCTGAACCACCAAGGGAGGTAGTCACAGAGCTGAAGCAGTCAGTATATGTAAGGCTAAGCCATTATCGCAACTTAAGAGTATAATTGTGATGACAGACAAATGAACCATTCCTTTAAAAGAAAAGACAATAAAGTCAAATGTGTACTTGCGAATAACCGGACAATGTTTATATCTCATTCTGCCTCCGGAAACATTGTCTGGAATATTAGTGAAAGAAAAAGGGTTGGCTGGCTGAAAGAAGACAAAGAAGAAAATAATCCAGTCTTTCTATAAATCCTTTATTCAATATTGTTGTCTTCTGTGTGTATACAATAGATCGGACACAAACTGTACAGTGCAGACAAACTGTTTGCATAATATAAGTAAAGTTAACTGTACATGTACTGACAGAGGAATCTCCTTCTAGGTTGGCACCAGTCACGGTTGGCTTTTGGCTAATAGCTGATGTGGTTTGCACAGGGAGGAAACAACAACACCAGCAAGACCACCGTACCCTGTATCACATTTAAAACCCTGAATAAAGTTGGTGATAATTAAGTTACAAAGACAGGATTTAACCCTGACTAGGAAAGGGGGATTTTTTAACGGACCGCAACGATTCAGACAATGAGCGGAGACGACAACTGAAGAGATCGGAGCTGTTTTCATGTCTAAAAGTTTGTCTCAATCTGGCATGAGTCTAACACTAGTGCTCCTTTTCTTTGTTACTCAGTGACGCATTGTGTTTTCTGAAGCAACACAAGCTCAACTCGTCTTTGACGAGAACGACCTGCCCAAACCAACGGCAGATAAAAGTCAAAAAGGAAAGATGCACTGGTCGTAGGCTGCGAAGCGTCGGTTCCTTTCATGCGCTTGCCAGTCATTCCTGGTTTTCAATACCATGCAACCAGTGGGAAAACCAGAGAGCGGCGGAGGAGGTGGGAATACGTTCTCCGTCTGCACGGTTACACAACAAGCAGGGAGCGAAAGCAAGCGTAGTCGTGAACAGAAGATTGTGGATCAAAGGACAATTGAAAAGTAAAACAGGATGTGTTTTTATCTGCTATGGGATGTGAGGAAAAAAAATACAACAGCTGGGCTGAAAACAGCAGTCAATAAGGCAGTCTTTTGAAAGAGGAATAAAGCCTAAAAGAAAGAAAAGAAAACCTGAGGGAGGTGGGCGACACTGAGTGCTAACCATTACATGTTCATGTGGCTCTAAAGTGCTCTGGCGCCGCAGTGGTCAGGTCACAAAAGCTTTTCTTTTTTTGTTCGTGTCCATTTTGTGCCTCCAGACTTCTGATTTCAGAGCCGGAGGCCACGCGGGGCAGACTTAGACGGCTAAATGTGCAACGCCGCGAGAGAACGAGCGGCCCTCGCGTTGCGGAAATTAAAAGTCATCCAGGTCGTTGCGATTGCTCATGTCTAATTAATTAAATCAGCAGCTGAGATATTTCATAATTGTGGCCATGGTACCTGGCTAACCACCAGTGGAAAAAAAGGAATCCATTGGGAAATGCAGCTGGTAATTATTTGAGGTACCGGCCTAGAAACACTGTTGTCGAAGCATCTTTGGTCAGTATCCAGGAAGCGGGATGCTTTTTTCCTTGCCTTCAAACGTCATTAATCTGTGAGCGTATCCCACAGATCTCTACAAAACGCTCATGCATGATGGGAACCCTGGCGTGAACCTAACAAACAGCCAACAGATTAAAAAGGACTCGGTGACACCGGTTTCATTCCATTTTTGTACAAAAACCTCACATAGGTTCTTAGACACATGTAGCTGACAACACGGGGTACGTTGGAAATTAAACCTGACTGTCAGGGTTTATTTAATTATTTTTTTTAAATCCTTTTTTTTGCCCCTAAATGCGACACAACAGTTAGTAAATAAATGTTACATCCACATTTCTTTTACGTGAGACGAGCACAACACCAGACTGGGTCCTCAATAACATTGTCCCATGTAACAGTAGACATAACAGAGCTGAAGTTGAACCGCTTTGAGGGAAGAGAAACAAAAAAAATAGCTTGACACAGATCTACAGACGCTCTGAAGCTAAAAAGGATCTCCGACTAGTTGGAACAAAAGACCTTATTTAATTAATTATTTCAGCTATAAATGAGGCCATAAAAATACTGTAGGCTGTTTAGTTTTTATAATCAGTTTAAACATTGATGACACACAGAAGCCACCATTTTATTTATACTGCAATACATTCTGGGTAAATGATATACAGGTTGCTTCGGTGCAAGCTCCATTCAACTTGAATGCTAATTTTGGACATTATCTGATGTTCAGCAGCTCTTTAATTTGAAATGGTGCACGTTGACAGAGAGGAGAAATGACTCGGCTTTCACTTTACCTCCAGAGCTAATATATAATGTTAGCTTTGGAGCTTATACCGTTAGCTCCAGAGTGAATACCATGTTAGCTCCGGAACTAATAGCATTAGCTTCAGAACTAAGATACGATGTTAGTTTAGGTCTACAGTAGATCTAATATTGTTAGCTCAAGAGTTGTGGCGTTAGCTCAAGAGCTAATATTTGATGTTAGCTCCAGAACTAATAACATTAGCTTCACAGCTAAGATATATTAGCTTAGTTCTAGAGCTTATAGTGTTAGCTCAAGAATTATGGCGTTAGCTCCAGAGCTAATATAGGCCTACCTATGATGTTATCTTCAGAGCTAATATATATATACATGTGGCAGGATGCCCTGCGGGCATACCACACAAGTGCAGGGAGGTGAATGGTGGGTCTGGGGCTGGCCTCCTGTATAAAAAAGTGCCAGCCTCCAGGGGTGACTACACGTCATCCGCCTTCTGGCGGCGTTTGCTGGCTGTGTCACGCGCTAGCGTAGTTGGGCATTTTAGGTCGCTATGGACTGTTTTAGCGACCACCGGTACAAGCTTCCTGCTTCCCTCTCTTGTTAGAGGTGGAGCTCGGTGGTGAGTAAGCGCCAGTTTATCTTTCTGTTTTATACTTTTTAGATTTTAATGCTAAATATTTATTGTTTTAGTCCCTGCTGTTTGTCCTTGGCGTCCTTCTGTCTGCTATTTGTCCTGGGTGTTCGTCTACTGCTGTCCCGACTGGTTTCTGCCTCCATCTGGGTCGTCCATCGACTGCCGACTGGTCCTGGGTTGGTGCCTGCTGTCTGGATGGCGTGGGGCGGGCCGCGTCACGCGTCCCGCGGGCTGAGCTGGGCCGACTGATGTCCAGCAGGCGTCGGCTGGAGTGGCGTCTCTTCCGGATGACAGATCATACCAGGGTGGACTCTGAACTGTCATGTGATTGATACAGGATCCCTCCAGGCGGTGACAGTAATCGTGGTTTGGTGTGGGAAATGTGTGTGTGTATGTGTGTGTTTTTCCTGTTTTAAATGTACTGCCATGAATTGCACTTTTAATGTTGATTGGAGTTGACTGCCTTTTTAAACTGTAAATATTTTAAACTTAGCATTATTTAATTAAATAATTGTGCAATTTAACTGGTGTCAGTGTGTGAACTTGTCCCAAGCCTCCTCTGCAAACGGGCCTGCGTGCTTTTAAAGGTAACTTTTTAGGTACAACCATTTTAACCAATTTTATTTATTTAAAATAGTATTTAAAAAAAAAAGTAAACTTCAGTACTCAATTTTAACCACACCCGACCCAGCTACATACAGTAATGTTAGCTTTGGAGCTAATACTGTTAGCTCCAGAACAAAGATTTATGATTTTAACTCTGTAACTAATAGCATTAGCATCAGAGCTAAGCTATGACGTTAGCTTTGGAGCTAATAGCATTAGGAGGTATGGCATTAGCTCCAAAGCTAATAAATGATATTAGCTTCAGATCGAATATATAGTAGTCCCTCGTTTATAGCAGGAGATCCGTACCCTGAAGCCACATGATATCTGAAATCTGCAAAGTAGAAAT
>JBBPBX010011089.1:0-16066 GCA_038048925.1 Garcialebias charrua | reverse complement strand
AGCTCTCAGCCACCTGCAAGCGCTCATGGCCACGCCCGCTTCTCTACTCTGCAGGAGAACAGCTGATCAGCTGCACCATGAGGCTTAAGGCTCGGATATAGTCGCGCTTTGGTCCGCAAGCTGGAGCGCACGTGCTGCGCGCGCACTGTGCATGCGTTTATAGTGTGGCACGGCAGCGCTTGGCAAAGTGCTGTTCTTTTACGGACCAGCAGGTGGCAGTACCCTCTAAAACCTGTGCATATGTTGCAAGAAAGGGTGTAGAAGAAGAAATCTACCGTAGAAGAAGAACTGTTTGAAATCACACAACAAAAACAAATAGCTTTCCGCTCGCGTGCTGAACTGTTGTCTTTATTTGCGGCTTTCAATGCATGGAGTCAGCGGAGGAGAAAGCGATCACGTGACTTTTGGCGAAAAAACAAAAGAAAAGTCCGACTCCAGATCAGGAATGAAGGAGAATTTTAACATTTTGTGTCACAAAACATTCCTCCATGCGTCGCGACGCCGTTTCCACGACCACAGCGGCGCAGACAGCTGCAGAATCTGGCGTGAAGGCTGTCGGTGAGGTCCACACCCGACCTGTCAATCAATTCGGCGCGCGCGCTAGGCTTGCGGAGCTTCAAAATCTAGGAGGTGCACGACCACGCGCGAAACCAACGCGCTGGCCAAAGCGCGGGGGCGGGGACTTCGCGATTGCGTCACTTTGGCCGCGCGCCCTATGCGACGCGTCAACTATATCCTAGGCTTTATCCTTCACACAAAGGTGCAGGGGGGAAGCTTTTTCTGCAGCTCTGGGCTGCACAAAGGTGCAGCAGGTGCTAAATAATTTACAATAACTTAGTCCATTCCGATCGTGCGGCTCATCAATCAGCCAATTGTGTGTCATGTCTAATCTTATTTTGAAAAACCTCAATAGAGCGATTCTGCGATGAACGAACCGCTAAGTAGCGAGGAAATGTTAGCTTTGAAGCTAATAGCTTTAGCGCCAAAGCTCTGGAACTACTAGAATTAGCTTCAGAGCTAAGAAATTACGTTAGCTTTGGAGCTAATAGCGTTAGCTCTGGAGCTAGTGTTAGTTCAAGAGTTATGGTGTTAGCGCCAGAGCTAATATATACAACATTAGCTCTGTTAGCTATTAACTGATTGTATAAATGTCTAGAGAGGGCTGGACTGAAGGATAGCACAGAGGCATGGCAGCACAAGAACAATGGAGGTTGGGGTCTACCAAACCAGACAAAACCCAAGATGGACGCTGTGCCAAGATGACCCTGAGACAGTCCAACACATCACAGCAGGGTGCAAGATCCAGGCAGAGATACATGGAAAACCATAAACAAATTGCTGGAACAATATATTGGAACAACTGGAATAATATACATGAACATCTGTGCCGAGCATGGACTGGAGGTCCCACAGTCAAAGTGGGAGACGCCACCAAGAGTGGTGCCGAATGGAAGGGCTGAGATGCGACTTCCAGATCCAGACCGACAAACAGGTGATGATTAACCAAACTGACATCAGAACTTTTATCCTCGACTCGTGTTTTAGTCTCCATTACAACCAACGTAGGTCATCGGCCCAGAATGCACTGCACTGATAAAACAATGGTGATGTCCTTAGGTGAAATATGTAATTAATTACCATATCTCATTTTTTAAGTAATTATGAGTTTTCACGTGTCACAAACACAATTTAGTAGAATAGAGAAATAACATATAAAGGCCAACATGTGCATGTAGTCAGAGATCCCTTTAAATCTTGACCCAAACTGGGGATGAGAGGCACTCACATAAATGTATTATTTTTTTGTTCCCCTCATGATCCAACACTAAAAACACATTTCTTACACACCAAGTAAATCGTTATTTTCTTTAAAGGCCAAAAAAATAAGCCATCTCTGGAGGCATCAGTCTGGATTAACTCATGAATGTAAGAAACAGCAAATGAGAGAAAGGAGTGAAAAATGTGGCAGAAGTGTGAAAAATCTCAAAAATGTCAATCAGAAACACTGCGAAGTTTCTAACGTCCTCCGTGCCACTTAGAGATACAACACCGGTGTGCAGCAGCGCGGCGTTCCACCTGCCCGTTTGATGTGGCGGTTGCTCACTGCTCGGTGCTCCTTTGTAGTTGCGACGACTCCGGCGGAGGTCATTAATCTTCAGCGAACAGGACAGTGTTTCAATCATCTGATTTAAATGCAAAGTGGGTTATTTTGGCCCCCGAATTGGGATTCAAAGCACGGCGTCTGTTTTCATCAATTAAAAGCAGACGCTCTGTTATCCTTAGTCTTATTTAACATGCGCCTTGGCGCCACCGACGTCAACTCAAAGAGCATGGGATCACAGTATTCACGTCTCAGTTGGACCGCTCGTGTATTTCTGGAGAGATTGGCGTCTTTCAGGCAAAGAAAGACGAGTAAACAGAACAAATCAGAGCCATGTTGGCTTTCACAGTGAGAGGGTGGCTTTAACGTTTTTAAATGTTCTATATTTATCTTGCGTTTAAGGTCTTTAGGTGTAAACAAACTCACGTTTTAGATGTGTTGATTAATACCGGAGTCTACGTGTGCTGTTAGGGTTCGGTGGTTTTCTTCGTGCTCGTTAGAAACCACATGGATTAGAGATAGTTTATGTGCAGGTTGATTTAAAGCCATTGTGTAATTGAGACAGTATTAGTGCCAGAAAAATAAAAAGATTTTGAATGTTTATGAAGTTCACTGAACAAAACCTTAGATTGCACATTTATGCACGGCCTGTAGGTAAATTGTTGAGACACTTTTCTATACGACGGGGAATAATAAAAACCAGTGTACCACATATGGTACATTATACCCCCGTCGACAAACTATAACCTTGTTTGTGACCTTGACTGCAGAGTTGGGGTGATTAGCAGCGTAGAGCGGATTAGAAGTTATGGACGGGACAAGAGAAAATTCTCGGACGGACGGAGACCAAATAATACATTCATCTTTCAACGAGCGTACAATAATAATAAAGGTATGAGAAATCGTTGGGTATACGATTTGTGTTTTTAACTTGGTTTTATTTAAAACGCACCATTTCTATTGGTTTACCCAGTTACCTACACGAGTGATTGGCCATGTTACTACTAAAAAAAAGGCACATAGAAGTTGTGAAATAATTTTCTTTTTAAGACATTTAAGAACTGATGTATTCACACAACGCAAGAACAAGCTAGGCAACGTGGATCCAGAAAACGTAAAATAAGCGTAAACGGTAGTTTGTCAAAACGTACAACAAAACGTTTTAATTTGCCTTGAAACTTCTCTGGGTCGACCGCAGGGTGGAATGATCCAACGCAACGTGTAAAAGTGACTTGTGCCACGATACGTTTTTAACTTAAAAGAAGTTGAACCTAGCGTCATTTTGAGAAATTACAAACAGTACCTGAAGTAGTGACGTGGTGTTAACAGTCTAAAAATGTCATAAACAGGCAACTTTATCCGTAGTAGCTGATAATACCGTTGAACCTTTGGTTAAGGATGGAAATATTGGAAAAACGTGAGAAGATTGCGTGAATAATTGTGATTTTTTAAAAGTCCCAATTACACAGGCTCTAACTCACAGCAACCGGTCGTCACTGGCGTTGACCTTCGTGTAATAATACCCTGATTCCTTCGTTAGTTTTCAAGTATAAAAGCTCCTCGTCTCATAAAGTCTGCTACTCTGTGTGAACACTGCTACCGTGCTGCTCGGACTCCGGGAACCCTCAGACGCTCTCCTCGTTGCTACAAGTTGGGAATATGTGGGAACTGCTATTGTTGACTGACCTCTAGGGTCGTGTTCGTGTTGTGAACGTTGCAGGACTGTGGTTTATTTTATGGGATAAACAGCGAGAGATAAATAATAATAATATTAAGGGAGAGGTGAGGTTTCCCCGTGCACTTTGTTGTAATTTTCGTGGAGAACATTCGGTTCCAAATGTTAACTGGTTGATGACTAAGCTTTCTCTGCATCGTCAGTGTTTGGTATTTAGAACGCTCTGTTTGCTGATGCTTTTAATGTACTTAAAGATCGACTCCAAGCGGTCGATTTCGAGTGGAGTTGGTGTTAATGTGTGTCTGCGGCCTCCAGCCAGTGAGCGTACCTGGAAACGCTAGAAGACAGGGAGGAAAAAGAAAAGTGAGAATGGCGGGGTTTTTTTTTTTCAGATTTGTGTTTGTCCTCCTGACTCATGTGAGAGCATACGCCAGTGTCCCAGTTCAGAAAGGTACGTCGGACAGATCGTTTTCTGTATTGCAGTCCCTCCGGTGCTGCCCCACAATATGGTCCAGGAGGGGGAGGCAAGGTGAGACTTTCAGCCCCACAACAGTCCAATTAGAGCTAATGTCTGTTTTATTACCTTTCGCAGTTCGTTTTTTTGTCTGTGGCTTTTCCTAGCCTCCAGTCAGCCAAAGGGTGGGGCTGAAATGTCGTGTGGGGTTATGTCTCCTCCTTGCTGGGTTTACTGACAGGTTTTCCCCCATTCATGACCACGGGCTCACAGGTTGTGCTTTTGGAAGGCGGGCCCCCTGCGAGTTTAGGCACCGCCTCTCCTACATCGTGTAACGATGGCTCTCGGTACATTGCAACTAGAAGGTTCGAAAGAAGGAAAAACTGTGTTACGGAACATTGTTTAAAAAATCTGAACTAAAACTGAAGTTGAACTCTTACCTTCTATGGGTTTAGGCAGGAAGTGAGCAGCTGGTTTGGTCTTCTTGACCCTGTTGCCTTTCATGATCTGTCCCTCTTTATTGAGGCCCAAAAACCAGGCCCGGCCCGACTCCTTCTGTCTGTAGAGCATCGAGCTGTAGATCACGTAGTAGTTCTCAAACACAGACTCTTTAAACTTGCACTCAGCTGTAAACAGTTCCTGAAAAGACAAACACACACATTGATCAAGTTATTTAATGGTAAATGGTAAATGGAGCTTATTTATATAGCGCTTTCCAGCCCCCTGTGAGGAGCCCCAAAGCGCTTTACAATACCAGCCATCCACCCATTCATTCAGACATTCATACACCGGTAGTGGTAGCCTGCCTTGCAAGGCGCCATCCAGACCTACCGGGAGCAACTCGGGGTTAAGTGTCTTGCCCAGAGACACAACGACACATGGTGGGCGGATGCGAGATTCGAACCTTCAACCTTCCGATCGGGGGTCGACTCGACTGCCATTACCACTACACCACGGTCGCCCCATTTAACGGCTTACACCAACTCTTCTTTTGTAGTTGCACCATATCTACCATGGTGAGCTGGACTTTCAGTGCAATCGACAAAATATTTTCAACAAAGCAACAGGGTCTTGGAGATCCCTCATGCCCCGTTGAGACTCACGCTGCAAGATACGCCATGGATGTGGGAGCTGATGTGTCTTTCTGTTTTGTCTCAGGAGGACGCCAAAGACATACAGTATATAACTGGATTTATATAACAGTTTTCCTACTTTTTGGAATCGGCTGGTTCCTGGTTTATCAACATACAAAGACGACAGCTGCAGCTAATTTGGCCCTCGTCAGGCTGCCTACCTTGAAGGTTTGGTTTGGTTTGTGCTACGAATACTGATATACGAGCTAAACAGTAAGATGGAAGCGATTTGTGAGAATCGCAGGCCACCTGCGGCTTCTAGGACTCGCCAGCATGTTGGAGACGACCTTGAAGGAGGCTCGTAGCATGGCTCAGTGGAATGCCCACAAATCTGGCCATTTTGGATTGAAAGTACCAGCAGGACTCAAGGTTGACAAGGAAAAAACAAACTGTCTGCCTGAAGAAATCAACAATTGTGGCTTATCCGAATCTGACTCCCCTGTTTGGCCTCGAAAGCAGGCCGACTATCAAATTTCTCCTGGGACATGGGTAAACTAAGGAAAAGCTTTGTCTTTCGCACCCCCGAGAACTTCTGTGCAGGCTTATCAGAACTTCCAGCTGACCAACATATTATCAGGCTATGGCCTATTTGAAAGTGCTTCATGGACAAATCTCCCCGTCTTGACGTCAGATGCATTTGTAATGTGTTTATAAATGTGCTTTCTGATAGTTTTTTTGATGTCTTAGTAAATCGTGCCCTGTTAGGACAAGATGTGAAAGGATCTTTTTTGTAATCCCACTATCCATTCTCATGGCCATTTTCCTTTTTCTATATAAAAAAGTATTCTGATAAGAGGCCGCGCTCCAGTAGCAGCAGCAATGTGCACTCCACCCATCTTTCGGACGACTGTACGAACATAATCTCACTGTATCTTGGTACAATGATAATAAAGCTTCTGATTCTGATCTATGTACTGATAAAACTACAGCAAAGGAGATTTTGGATGGTAATAAAACTCAGATAGAGATAAACAGCTGTAGGCCGTCACAGACATCGTAAACATCTGTTCAGGGAGATTCATCTTTATCTAATTA
Organism: Garcialebias charrua; assembly: GCA_038048925.1. NCBI lineage: Eukaryota > Metazoa > Chordata > Actinopteri > Cyprinodontiformes > Rivulidae > Garcialebias > Garcialebias charrua. The sequence goes on along the minus strand of JBBPBX010011089.1, from coordinate 9,668 downwards.
TTTAACATTTATCTCATTTTATCAATTTAAAATGTGATCGCTGATGTATTAACGAATATTGTAACTGATGACAGATTTGGTGGATGAATCTGTTGTTTTGTTGCCCACATTTTAAACATTTCTCAAGTTTTATTATGTTTTTATAGTCTATAATTTGTTTGTTGTTAGTGACAATTTTCTAAGCTTCCTGTCAGAAAGACAACAGTGTCCACATTAATCCATCTTTCTCCAATAAACTGAGCACAGGGGTTCCTCAGGGATGTGTGCTCAGTCCTCTGCTTTTTTCACTGCTGGCACATGATGTTCGGTCAAAATCAGTACAAGACTGCATTAATTATTAGTCCGTTTCTTGTGTAAAAATTAAAAACGTAATGACCACTACTTAAATATTTTATTGACGCTTTTCACTTTTATCTCCCTCACAAATCTATGTGGTAAAACCTGGACAGATATCTTTGTGAAATATTAAGCATGCTGACCAAGCGCAATGAAAACACGGCAATGAAAGAGTGAAGTACTCCTGCAACTTGCATAACTACCCAGACACATACAAACTAATCTCTGAAAAAATGCTTGATTTCCGTGACAAAAAACCCAAAGCATCTCACCTTCCCACCCACATCTGCTCAGCTGTTATGTGTCAGAACTCTTTTGCATGGGTGCCGTCGCCTCCAACAGAGCATGTTTCAGCACAGACAAGGTGTTATTCTAACTGAGAGAAAAATCCTCGCTTCCATGTGCCTACTTGTGCTACCTAGTCCCAGCAAGCATAAGAAGGCAACTTGAGATAAAATATTCCTCTTTTGGGGGGAGGTCAGAGCTGAGGCAGTCTCAGATTTCACCAAATTTTCAGAATGCATATCAGCAAGCTGCAAATGTGTTTTTTTAACAATACGTACAGGGCATTTGAAATCTGTTGACAGGGAATTTTTACTTCTAAAGATAATTTCTATTTGTAGTTCACATCTCCAGCTTTGATACAAGCTAACAAATTTATGAAGCTGGTGATTATCAGATGAATAGCTCTTTGGACATTATGAATATTATTCAACCTTTTCCTTTTATAGAAAAAAATAGTGCTTTAAAATTAAACAAAACGTCAACCGTGTTTGTCAAACAGGGAATTCTGGTATTGTTTAACACATAAAAATGAACAAAATGAGACGTTTGCTGAAGGAACAGAAGAAACTGAGTTCATATACCGGCCCTCATATGATGAGAAGGTTTCTGCCAACCCAAACAATCTCTCCCGAGGTCCCTCGACCCCAGATAGGGAAGTGTTTGTCTAGACTGTCTCTTATTGGTTCCTGTAGGCCTCTTGCCAGAGCCACAGACACATTGTCATTCAGCTCAGGTCTGTCGGTCCGAGTCTCATAGCAACATGAGGAAGAGAGGCGACACTGTAGTCGTGGCAACCAACCAGCGCCGAGAGGGAGGGGTCGGCGAGTGCGTCTATGAGAGGCTACGATTGTGACAAACACACACTTGCATTGGTAATTTACAAGCAATAATGTGCTGAAGCTCCTGCTCCACCACAGCCACTCCAGCTGTTGTAGAAGTGACACACTTATTAAAGGCGGCGGCCGCTGAGCGCGGTCAGACGGCGGTGCACGCACAAACACACACTTGTGGCTCCAGGGGACGAGTCGAGGGATGTGAAACGGGCCCAAACCACTGATTGGCAGCAGAACAAGACAGGGGATAATGAATGAATGCTTTATTTATTGGCAATGTCATCTGCATACAAACGCAACCGTAGCCCGCCCTGACAAATCAAACGCTTGCATTCGGTTGCCACGGTTTGGATTTGCTGCTCCCTGACTTTGTGTCGCTATGTTTTATTCTGGGGTTAAATAACCTAATTATGTATGTATTTAGTCAGGACCTGCAACCTTGGATTCATTATTCATCTGTTAAAAAGGATGGTCTTTGCTGGTGGGCAAGAAGCGGTGCCAGACACTTATTAATGTTGTTCATTTAGGTCATTCATCATTTAATAGCGCTTTTAGAATAAAAGAAATCTGATGTCTAAAGCAGCAGCAACTATTCCAGCGAGAATAAGTGAGCTGTTAGAATGAGTCGAGGTGAAAACCTCCCAGAGTTACAGGTGAGTCATTTTCTCAGAAGTGCCCGCCTGAATGCGTTCCTGTCGTCATTTCTAAACAGCCATGTTCACGAGCTGCCCACGGACAGCAGACGGGGAGACATGAATGAAAGGAATGGAAGACGGGGTGTAAGGAGGAGTTGGAAATTGGGACACGAAGGAAGAGGAGAGAGAGAAAAAATCACCAAGTGAGGAGGACGACGCCTCCTGATTGGGAAAACAGCAGGGGATTCTCTCTCCCACCCTCTTGTCTGCTCTCATCTTCGGATTTCTCTCTTCGCTTATCCCCACACTTCTCTGTGCCCCGCGGAGATTCAGAGCGCACGCCCATGCACATTATTATCTTCTGAATGACGGTCACACACGTGCATGCGCACCCGGCTGAACTGTTGATCAACCAGCCATGATGAGACCGAAGAGCCTATTAGCATGTTAGACATCCTGCGACGAAACCGCCTTAATTGGTACAGACAGCGTTTGGTCCCTCGTCAATTCAAGGCCCAAAAATAAGAATTTCAAAACGGGGAGCCATTTCAAATCCTGGCACGGTGCACGGCAGTGCTAATACCAAAACTTGGCAAGTAGCTGGATCTTTCCGGTCGCAGCACACGCACAGTACAACAATAAAACTATGTATTGTATTGTTACCACTGCAGAGAACGCTCTGTGGCCTTTTTTTGTTCGTTACCAAAGCTGCTGATCTGCAGCCCATCAGGAACACGTGTTGTTGAGGAGAGACTAATGAGCTGCAAGTAGGGAAAGTTCAAGAGCAAGGCCTCACAGGAAGATGCTGAAGGACCGCATCCAATTCATACTCCAAGATTTCGGCTGACTGATTTAGTCCCATTAGTTGTAACTTCCAGATAAATGTACTTATAGTGGCTTCATAGCACAGCTAGACTGAATCTAAAGTCGGTTTTTTATCTAATCTTTTTCATCTACACCAACATCACCATATCTACCGGTACACAGGTAAAACCATAGGGCCTTCTGTGCCTTCAGAGAAGTCCCATAAATTCAGCACATGTGAAATATTATATTGACATTTTCATTTATGTTTTAATAAAATATATCAGAATCAGAATAAGCTTTCTTATCATTGTACCATAATACAGTGAAATTATGTTCGTACAGTCGTCTGAAAGATGGGCGGAGTGCATGTTGCTACTGCTACTGGAGCGCGGCCCTTTATCCTTTTTCAGAATACTTAGAAAAAGGGGGGGGAGAATCTTTGATGATACGATAGTGGCATTTAGGGATGTGCAATATGGCATAAAATTCATATCACGATATGCATTGTGAAGGATGGCGATAACAATATATATCACAATATGTATTTTGTATAAAACTTGCAATAGGACTGAAAAAAGCATAGGGTGTCCTTTTGCCATCATTATTTAAAAAAACTGCTATACCACAAAATAATCTTAATTAAGAAAATGCCACTACTAGGTACAGATAGTTTTAAAATAATAAACAAATAAAGTATTAGGCATCTTTCTTGTAGTGCAAAACAGTGAAAAAGATTTCAAATGTAGTTTTAGCCATACGTTTTAGACAAAATGTGTTAACTTTTAACAGTTTCCAGTCTTCTCACTTAAGAAATGAACAGTAACAGAGCAGCATTTTACACTGAAAACACTTCACCCTCCAAACCTCTAGTGGGCGTCTCCTTCCGCTTTAAGGAGAGCTGACACAAAATGGCGACCAGTTTCCTCTGTGGTCTTGACCAGAGGGTCTCGCAGTAAAATCACACAACACAGCGTTCTTTTCACAGATCAGAGAGCAGGTTTCTCTAAAGCTGACCAACGCTTACTTTAACTTTCGACGGGGAAAAAAAACAACTTTCGATGGAGCACAGCATTTTGCGCATGCGTCCGAATACAGCAACACTACGGCAAGCTGGCCGTAGTTAGCTTGTAGCTTTGCTACTTAGCTCTCGAAAAAAATACTTTAACACCACTTAAGCACAGTTTTCAACAACAACAACAAAAAAAGTAACGATTAAATCTGACAACTCTGATTTTACATTGGACGTAGCATTAATGCGGTTAGCCGGTAGAAGACAGAGCTCTATCATTGGCTAAACTTCTATCGTTTCTACCGTGTACCGTATATATCGTGCATTCCTTGTGGCATTACAAAAAAAATAATCTCATCACACCTTGTCCTATCAGAACAGTATATAAGACATCAAAAAATTCTACTAGCAAGCACATTTATAATTACATATGCATTGGATGGCAAGACGGTGAGATTTGTCCATGAAGCACTTCTAGATAGTCCTGATAAGATGTTAGTCAGCCGGCACGGTTCTGATAAGCCTTCACGTATGTTCTCGGGGGGAGGGGGCTGCGATAGACAAAGCTTTTCCTTAGTTTACACATAGCCCGGGAGAAATTTGATGTCAGCCTGTTTTTGAGGCCAGACGGGGAGTCAGATTCAGATAAAATTGTACAGAAACCGTAAGTTCTGTGGGGTACTGTTGAAGTTCAGTGTGGATTATTGAAATTACATGGTGAACTTTAACGCAGGACATTGTGAGTTGCAGATGCTGCTGGGTAATTTAGTGTTAGTGTTAATGTTCCAGCTGTTGTTAGCGACTGTAAAAACACAGTATGTCAGATGTTTTACTTGATGTATAAAACGCACTTCCAGTTTAGCCAGTTTCTGAACTGTGAAGCTACAAATACAGTAACGTAATCGGAACGCAACTCTGCTATGTTTGTTAGCGGTTAGCAGGTTGCAAAACTACATTATTAAAACTGAAGGCTGGTTCCAGGCCCCACAGCTTTTCATATTTACAGTTTGGGATTAAATTACAAGTAAAAGATTAGATGATTCAAACTGTCGATCAAATCAAAAAAATAAATTTCATGCAAAGCACAAAGCTAAAAGTTAAACTAAAAAAAAAGTGCAACATGTTGGCATAAGGTTTATTTTGTTTATATATTGATGCAAAATGACCCATTTATGTTTTTATATTTTGTTTGTTTGTTTGATCTGTAGAACAGTCTCTTTTAATAAAAAGTTGTCATTGTCATTGATTTGTGTGTTATTGGATAGTTTCAGCGCTAAAGGCACTTTAAAGAATCAAGTCAAAGATGATTTTGCCCAGTTTTCAGCCTTGCTCTCATTCTGTTTACAACTGATTTTTTTCTTTGCATCTACAGTACAGTATTTGTTTAAGAACCTGCTTGTGGTATGAATGAGTTCGACACAATCGTACTTCGTCAAGCTATTTAACGATCACTAATGGTGTGCCACAAGGCTCAGTTTTAGGACCACCTCTTCTTACAATTTATAAAAATTATTTTAACTGCATTTTTTACTAGGGATGCACTGATAAATTGGTCGGCAAATAGGCCATAAGATGTTGGTGATTTATCGGCCCCGATTTTGTTAATTTTGGGAAATTGAAAATCGGCCAATACTTGCATGAGAAACTGATTTTACCAATTTTTTGTAGTTTTAACAATTGTCTGAACTTCATTTATATTTCAGAGCACTACCTCATGGCCAATTAAAACAAGTTTGTATTGTTTCTAGGCTATTGTTCAAGGGTATGTTTTTCAATAAAATAAGATTGGAAAACTGAAAGTGCATTGTGACCTTATAACACCTGACAGTGTCGCTTATAAAACAAAATTGGTATTGGCCAAAATCGGAATCGGCTGGTCAGACTTTTTAGAAATCGGGGATCATCCAGAAAACTACAGTCGGTGCACCCCTAATTTTTACTGTAGTTTATTGTTATTATTATTTATTGTTATGTCTGTACTTTATATGTTCGGTCTGGAACAGGTCCCTTTTGTAAATGAGTCCTCGTGGCTCAATGAGACTAGCCTGGCTGTATAAATAAAAATTGAATGAATGAATGAAAAATAATGTAGGTAAAAACATTCTTGATGCCTCCTTACATCTTTATGCTGATGATACTGTAAATTATTGTTGAACTAAAACAGTTGCCAAGGTTTTTCAGCTTCTACAGACTGCAATTATCATCATCCAGTCAGATTTGTTCCATCTCAAACTGGTGCTAAATGCTAATAAAACCAAAGGGATGTTGTTTTCAAACAGGAAGTTGGTGCCAGCAGTCCTTCCTTCTATCTTATCCACACATGGTGTTCCTATTGAGTTTGTTGACTCTTATAAATAGTTGGGGATTATAGGTGATGCACATCTCTCTTTTAAGCCACATGTTGAAAACTTGATAATAAACTGAAATTGAAACTGTTCTTTTTTTTCTTCTTTCAGAAATAGATCTTAATGCCAAACGCATTGTAGCTGCTACTTGTCTATTGGCTTTCATCTTAAAGCTGAGGTTTTTGTCAATCCAAAGAACACAGAGAACCAGAATGTAACACTTAACTTGAGCCATTTCATCCTCCATATTATTCAGACTGCAGCCTGAGGACAGTTTCTGCAACTTCCCTTTTGGTAAAACGCATCTATTCAAGCCATTTTTACGATTTCACACAGCCGAGACTCAATATTTGTGTCAAAATGCATAAAAAAAATGGAAGAGCTTCTTAATTGCACAGCAGCAATCTCATATTCGGGGAGAAAACAAGCAAAGGCACCCACAGCCAAATCTCTAAATTAGGCACACAAAGAACGCAAGCACTTTAGAGTGTTTAATTAATGCATGATATGACCTTATAATTATGTTTCAATAGACGATGGAGTAAAAACGGAACTTGAGCGATAACTCGTGTCGGATGTTTCGGCTGTAAGGATCTCAAACATCCAACAAATCCTCATGAATGACACTTCAAAACGGTCCAACTTTAGCTTTTTGAAATATTTAGCCTTTTCTGCTTTTTTTCCTCATAGAAAATGAATTATGCTCATTTTACATCCTTCAGATCTTGCAACCTTTTACTGCTACTTTCACATTTTTTTTCTGCCTCAGCGTCTTTCAGCTTCCTTCTGCAAATTTAAACTTTGTTCCGCTACTTTCAGGTAATATCAGCTGTTTTGTTCTCTTTTCAGCTTTGTTCTGTTAACTCAGAGTCAGAGTCAGATATTCTTTGTCATTCGCACCACATGTGGTACATGTGATGAAACGAGATTATGTACACAGGGTCCCAGTTACATCCAACAATAAAATGTAAGAGAAGAACAATAATAACCTCTAAGATATGAACTAATAAAAACGTCAACTAAAAATACACTAAGCACTCATATCATAGAAAAACATTCCTCCAAACAGCAGCACGAACATGAGTCTGTATGAGCAGATGAGCACGAATGGATACAGCAACATGAAACAGATCAGCAACAACATGATGTGATATTTCACAGTGATTATACTGGTTATTTATTCATGAGTCTAACAGCCTCAGGGTAGAAGCTGTTCCTCAGTCTAGTGGTTCTACACTTAATGTTCCTCAACCTCCTTCCTGAGGGGAGTGGGGCAAAAAGTGTGTGCTGGGTGAGTGGGGTCCTTCATGATGCAGGTGGCTCTCTTCCTGCATCTGGAGGTGTAGATGTCTGTGATGGTGGGGAGACTGACTCCAACATCTTCTGTGCAGCCTTCACCACTCTCTGCAGAGCTTTTCTTTCTGCAACTGTGCAGCCTCCATGCCACACGTTGATGCTGGAGCACAGGATGCTCTCCACTGCACACCTGTAGAAGGAGGTGAGACTGGGCTGCTCAGACCAGCTCGTCTCAGCCGTCTGAGGAAGTAGAGTCTCTGATGACCTTTCTTGATCAGGCTGGTGGTGTTGTTGCTCCAGCTGAGGTTATCATTCATGTGTACACCCAAGTACTTGTAGCTGGAGACCACTTCCACCGCAGATCCTCTTATGTTCAGTGGGGTGTGGGTGTCTTTGTTCCTTCTGAAGTCCACAATCATCTCCTTTGTCTTCTTCACATTGATGTGAAGGTTATTCTCTCACAAACTACAGGATTTCTGTGCTTCTAACTTCTTTCTTTTAATTTCAACTGTTTCTGCTATTTCAGCTACTATACAGCTGTTTTATGCTAATTTTAGCTTTTTCAGCTAATTCCACAATTTTGCACTCAAACTTTTTTTCAGCCTAATTCAGCAAAAATGTGCTCTCTCCACTTCCGACTGGTAGTTTTTTAAAATTCGTTCAACTTTTATTTCTACAGGTTAAGCTCAGTGAGCCTCGAGGACTCATTTACAAGAGACCTGATTTACACAAAGAACACAGTGAGGTACAGACAACAGTAAATAATTATATAAAAGCAAATAAAACGAAAAAGTAAATACAGTAGTAGAAAACAAAATACAAATGAGACAAAAGCTACATTATAAAGTGTTGTAAAATACTAAAAACAGGAACATCTGCATGGGTTTTTGCCATGAACTTGGCACGTTTGAAGATATGGTACTCAGAGAGGTCAAGGTCGAGAGCTTCAGATCTTTTTACAAGATATTCCAGGAAACAGGAGCAGAGCATGAGAAGGTCCTTTTGCCAAGTTCAGTTCTCACTGACGGAACACTGCAGGTAATGATGTCCTGAGAGCGCACGCTGTAGCTGCACTCAAGCAGAGACATGTAGGAGGAGATGTATGAAGGTAGCAGACCAAGAAGTGATTTAAAGATGAAAATGTACCAGTGGGAGAGTCTATGTGGAGTTAATAATGACCAGTTAACCATGAACACAGGGTGCAGTGGTGGGTACAGTAGTTGCAGCCAGTTATGAATCTTTGCGCACCATGATAGACAACATCTAACATTATGCAGGGTGCTTGTAGGAGCGTTCATGTAAATAATGTCACCGTAATCAATGGAAGGAAGGCAAGTCACAGCTATAAGGCGTTTTCTAGCATTCAGAGTTAGACAGGCTCTATTTCTGAAAAATAAACCCAGTTTAATTTTCAATTTCCTTATTAGATTTTCCCACGTGAAGCTTAAAAGAGATGCGAGTCGACGAAGATACCCAAATATTTGTAGGACTCGACAAACTCAATAGGGACACCAGTCGAGGATAAAATAGAAGAAAGAACTACTGGGGAGTTGAAAACGGCATCCCTTTGGTTTTGTCAGCATTTAGGACAAGTTTGACATGGAACAAATCTGACTGGATGACGACTCAAAAGCGGATTGTAAAAGCTGAAAAACCTTAGCAACTCTTTTAGCTCGATAATAAACAACGGTGTTATCAGCATAGAAATGTAAGGATGCATCAGGAATGCTCTGACCTACATTACCTATGTAGATTGTGAAGAGGATGGGACCTAAGATTGAGCCTTGTGGTACACCGTTGTTGACAGTTGACAGCTGAAAGAAGTACTGTTATGTAGAACACAATTTCTTCTTCTTTCTGCTTTTTTAGTTACTTTTCTGCTGTTTTAGCTTATTTTAGCTTTTTTCAGATACAGTAATTTCCAATTTTTTGTGCTAATTTCTGCTTCTTTCATCCTAATGAATCACCATCAGAGAATGTTCTAGCGAGACTTTAAAAGGCAGAAATGGCAATTCACGAGATCTGCCTGACCCAAACTTTGGATCTGGACCTGGCCTTGAAGGCGGACTAACTCAATTCCTCCTGGGATGTTATGAAAAACAAAGATGCTCCATCTGTCTCC
>JBBPBX010011088.1:12053-29530 GCA_038048925.1 Garcialebias charrua | reverse complement strand
AAACAGACCACAGTCCGTGAAGATCCACAACTTCTCCTCCTCCACCATAACCCTCAGCACTGGCTCTCCTCAGGGATGTGTGCTGAGCCCCCTTCTGTTCACTCTGCTCACATATGATTGTACAGCCACACTTCCAGGCTGTCATATTGTTAAGTTTGCAGATGATACAGCGGTGGTGGGATGCATCACAAACAATGATGAGTCCAGCTACAGACAGGAGGTGGAACACCTGGAGAGCTGGTGCAAAGAGAATAATCTTCACATGAATGTGAAGAAGACAAAGGAGATGATTGTGGACTTCAGAAGGAACAAACACACCCATGCCCCACTGAACATAGGTGGATCTGCGGTGGAGGTGGTCTCCAGCTACAAATACTTGGGTGTACACTTGAATGATAACCTCAGCTGGAGCAACAACACCACCAGCCTGATCAAGAAAGGTCATCAGAGACTCTACTTCCTCAGACGGCTGAGACGAGCTGGTCTGAGCAGCCCAGTCCTCACCTCCTTCTACAGGTGTGCAGTGGAGAGCATCCTGTGCTCCAGCATCAACGTGTGGCATGGAGGCTGCACAGTTGCAGAGAGGAAAGCTCTACAGAGAGTGGTGAAGGCTGCACAGAAGTCTGTTGGAGTCAGTCTCCCCACCATCACAGACATTTACACCTCCAGATGCAGGAAAAGAGCCACCTGCATCATGAAAGACCTCACTCACCCAGCACACTCACTCTTTGCCCCACTCCCCTCAGGACGGAGGTTGAGGAGCATCAAATGTAGAACCACTAGACTGAGGAACAGCTTCTACCCTGAGGCTGTTAGACTCATGAATAAATAAATAATGAGAATAAACACTGCAAAATATCACATCATGCTGATGCTGATCTGTTTTCTTGTTGCTGTGTTCATCTGTGACCATCTGCTCATACAGACTCATGTTCGTGCTGCTGTTTATAATGATGTTTTTCCACTACATTAGGGCTTAGTGTATTACTAGTTGATGTTTTTCTTAGTTAATTCTAGATGTTATTACTGTTTTTCTCTTGCATTTGTTGTTGGATGTAACTGGGACCCCGTGTACATAATCTCGTTTTCATCACATGTACCACATGCGGTGCAAATGACAATAAAGACTCTCTGATGTAACTGGGACCCTGTGTACATAATCTCGTTTTCATCACATGTACCACATGCGGTGCAAATGACAATAAAGACTCTCTGACTCTGACTCTGATAAATAAAGCCTTTAAGCACATTAGTATCAAGAATTTTTAGAGCCTAAATGAAACCATGTTAATTTTAACCCAGAAATGCAAAAGCGAAAAGTGAAAATTAACTCTCTAAAACAGAAATAAAAAAAAATCACCATTGACTTTTTGCTAAATGTATTTTAAATCTGACAACTGCCTAACAGACATCATTGTTCTTTCTTGAAAGTAAATAACTACTGTAGTATTAAATTAGATAAGAAATACAAAGTATTAGATTTAAGTGCTGCTACTTTTAATGTGTATTATTGTAAAAAAAAAAAAAGACTTTTCAGCTTTAAGTGAAGACACGTTTCTTCTGCAGGTAGTGAGCTGAACAATCTGATAAAGTGAATCACACAATAAGAAGGTTTACTATAGACATCACACCATAGAGGCACGGGGAGAAATATTAAACTAATTACCACTTTAAAGCTGATTTTCGGCAGGCGTTCTGCTGGACGGTCTAAGCAAAAAGACAATTAAAGCTAGAGAAATGTTTGCGCACCAGTGTGCAAATTTCCATAATGTCGCGACTGGAAACCGTTAGTGAAAATGTTTGAGTGGAAACTAGATGGAACAAAGGGAGTAAGGTGTGTGTAACTATTTTTAAAGTACTGTACAGGGTTTTTACTTCAAGGGCTCTGCCAAGACAAGTTTTAAAGGTTATAAACTGACGCGATAATGTTCTGACATCTGATTTGTGAGAATCCAAACCCACGTGGTTACCATTCCCTGACTTTGATGCTAACGGAGTATAATTCCTCTCTGACTCAGACCTTTACTGGCTCAGCAGCACAGAGGATTTCCCAGTGAGACAACATGCGGAGTCACTTTACCAGTTGTGTAATCTGCTGATTGCTCCTGTGGAGCAAATATCAGAGTGTGTATTCTCGTTCTGGGATCGAGTGCTGACAAATGGACAAGCTGTGAAGTGTTTGCAGGCTCACAGGAAGAAGTGGCTCGTGTTCATTCAGTTATTCACTGCCAGGTTCGCTTTTGTCAGGCATCACATAAAATAATGGGATATTTCAGTTTTACACTAGTGGCTAGTTCTATTATTCAGTATTCAGGAATATCAAATAAAATGGCAATACAACAGATACAACATCAACAGGAACAAAATACATGAGATAGCAACATTTTGACATGTTTCATTTTCTGGTTTTGTTCTGATTGTGGGTGGTGCAACTGGTAGAGCTGCTGCCTTTCAGCGAGAAGGTTGCCGGTTAAAATCCCGGTCCGGGGCCCCTTCTGGGTGGAGTTTGCATCTTCTCTGCGTGCATGTGTGGGTTTTCTCTGGTTACTCCGGTTTCCTCCCACAGACCAAAAACATGCATGTTAGGCTGATTCGTAACTCTAAATTGTCCCTAGGTGTGAGTGAGAGCGTGAATGGTTGTTTGTCTCGTTTGTCTCCGTGTCCCTGAGATGGACTTGCGCTCTGTCCAAGGTGTACCCCACCCTTTGCACAGGGATTGCTGGACATGGGCACCGGCGACCCCCATGACCCAAAATGGAAGAAGCGGGTAAAAGATAATGGATGGATGTTCATTTGGTTGTCAAGTGCGGAGCATGGTGAGTGCAAATAATAATAATAATAATAATAATTTGTCACATTTGTCATCTGTGTTACCTTGACAGTCATGATAGCAAAATATCTCACGAATCCCTGGACATGTTGAAATAAAACTCAGAAAGTAACAAATGGATGAACAACTAATTAATTTTTGTGTTGAGTTCAAGATGGCGGCAACAATCAACTGACCTTAGAAAACACAAGCTGTGTCCCAATTCAGCCGCATTCTTCGAAGGCTGGATTTGAAGGCCAATTACCGGTATGTCAAAGCAACGCGACGAAGGCTGTCCCAATTCGAAAGCTGTGTCCCAATTCAGTGGTTGCTAACTTCCAGTTACGTGGTGGTCCTTGAAGGACCCGGCCTATATGTCAACCGGGTAGGCTGGGTCCTTCAAAGGATGCGGCTGCTGAATTGGGACACAGCTATAAACTGCTATAACTGAGTCAGCTTTACAGAGAATGAGTGAATGTGATGTGGTAGTAGCTGAGAGTCATCCCCAACACCTACTTCAAAGACAACAACAAAAAAATCATGGTAAATCTTGGTTTTAAGATTTGACCAAAACAGCTGTAACTCCATCAGTTCTCAAAATGAGATAATGGTGACATAAAAGGTGGTGGGGTAGTTCAAAGTTTGTAAAGAAAAAAGTTGCTTGTTTGGGATTGTGTCCTCCCTTGTACAATGTCTCTATAAAATCCCGTTTGTCAAATCTCAAACCGTTGAGCCAAAGATGGCCCATCGTGCTGTTCTAAAGTTTTCCCTCACATTTTATTTAACTGCAGTCATCAATTCAAACCACGTTGTTCTGCGTTCAAAGTATTGATTCACCTGCATTGATCTGTCCAATCCTCAGATTACAGCTGATGTTCTCAAACACACGCTGAAAAAGGCTCATTCATCAAGTCTGAACTGTGAGCTGACTGAAATATTTCCATCTATAATCCCCCCTCCCCCCTGTATGACACCCTAAACCTTCACTTTAAGCCCCAATGTCAGGGGTCAGGGTTTTGGATTCAGAATTCAGCCAGACAACATGAGTAAAAACGAAGAATATGGTTTTATTGATTTTGCAGCTGCAGGTGGGAGTCAGGATCCAGCTGTGGGAACACGTCTGCAGGCAGGTGGGGTGAGAGCCACCTGTCGGAGCTTGAAGCGATGACGTCACAGCAACTGGTGGGAAGACAGCTGCAGAGTGAGGCCTTTAATGCTGTGACAGAGACGTGACTAGAGGGGATCCATAGTCATTCAACACTTGCTCTCCCTCAAGGGCGAACATCTCCTCTCGGTCTCTGCTTTGCTTTTGCTTTGTCTTGACTGTGAAACTGTTTGAGAGCCTCTCTTCTTCAAAATCTTCCAAATCATAACTATGGACTTCAATTTGGTCAGTTGGTCCCTCAACACAACTGATAACATTTCTTCAAAAAGAAGACAGGCTGTAGACGAGCTGATTTGCCCTGTTGGCATGCACACAGCTGGATATCTCATCGACTTGGAAGACTTGATGACGCGTCTATCTCTGCTGTCATCTGTGGATCTTAAGGACGCATACTTAATTGGATTTATGATAACTGGTTCCTGCTTTTTGGATTTGGCTGGTTCCTGGTCTATCAACATAAAAGGAAGACGTCAGCGGCTAATCTGGACCTGGTCAGGCTGCCTGCCTTACATGATGGCTTGGTTCATGTCTCAAAAACCCAGACTTTTGGCAGAATGGATTAGATCTCATGGATTTTTTCAGGCACGTTCCACTGGTATGGTCATTTTAATTTGGACATTTTCGGAAGCGAGTGGACCGACACAGACGGAAGGTAGATGTCATTAAAGTTCTGCCTGTTCCCAAAACAATTGTGTTTATCCAACTCATTCTCACTCCCTACTCGTCATATATTGATAAGGGTCAGCGGCGTCCCTCTGCGTCCCATACTTGACGCGTCGGGTCACCCCTTCTCATCATTATTTGGTGTTTAGGGTAATGTTAAGTTGTGATCTTCTCTTCCGGTTTGGATAGTGAAGCACTTTCATATTTACTTATTTTTTATGAACAGGAATGATTTTTCTGGCAAAATTTAAACCTTAAGCCTAACCTTATAACAAACCCTAAACTTAACCATTCACCTTTTATTTGACCTTTGAACCCCAAACAAACCAATGAGAGCACCCTGCACACCAAAAATGACGAGAAGGGGCGACCCGACGCATCAAGTATGTGACGCGGAGGGACCCTAACCCTTATCATCAATATATGACGAGTAGGGAGTGAGAACATGTTGGTTTATCTGACATTCGGCTCCCCGACTGGCCCTGATAGGCCGTCTTATCTCAACACGCCTGAGAAGTTTTGTAAACCAGATGCTCTCATCCCCCTCCCAAACCTGCTTCTGAGGAATTCCACGGACTTTTCAGAGGAGCACAGCTATGCGAGACTTTTTTCATTACCACATTTTTAACCTTCAAGCAGAGGTCAAAAATATGTCAGGATTTTTTTTTTGTCTCCAAACCCTATGTGTCATTTTTCACCACTTTTATTGTCTGTCCAACAGGTCTCACTTGTAAATGAGTCTTCGAGGCTCAATGTGACTTATCTGTTTAAATAAAGGTTGAATGAATGAAAAAAGAAGTAGTTGAAAACCAGGGTCAGGTGAACAGAACCAAACCATACGAGGAAAAGTCACGGTAAATCCACAAGGCATGTGTGAGGTTGAAATCCCAAGAGCAAGGCGTGAAACAGACAAGAACTAGTGATGTGTCCTTCTGTGTCGCGGCTTCGAAGCGTGTGTCAAGTAATCCAGCAGGATTTATGTGGAGCCTGTATCGAGGGGCGTATTGATGACTCATGTAGTGACGTTCAAGGCCTTGCTAGTGGTCTATTCCACGTGACCAATTCAGGAACTAGCTTGTTTGTATGCACGAGATTCGAAATACAAGGCACAGACAGAAAAATCCATCATCACCATCATCATAAAGACAGATGAAGATAATTTGCAGATCAAATTTAGACTTTATTTGAGGTCCTCACAAACATATATTTTTTTATTTTATTCAACTTAAAGCTTCGCTAACCAGTTGTGTTATTATAATCCATCTTCCTGTTTTACAGTTATAGTCCACTTGATGGCACAATAGAGCAAATGAAGCCCCATGACGCAATGGATTATGAGTCGAGCTATTTGATGGAAAGCTTCAGTGCTTCATGAAGCTTCATCTCACCATCACTAGCGAGAACAAGAAACTAGATGGCTGGATAACAGGAGCCATGAAAGGTCTGAAAATCGGGCAGAGGCGAGTGACAGGAGAAGTTCTTAAATAAGGCCAGGAACAGGTGCGGTGTTATCAGGGCTGATGAGCTGAAAGTGCAGAGCGGGCAAGGCAGAGTGACAGAGCTGCAGATCATGGTATGAAGTGGCAGAAACATGACATACACACATATTTTCGTAAACAATTTAAAAAAGAAGATATTTTCAAGTCAAACTGTAAATGTTTATTTTATGATAACCTTTACTGGTCCATCTAGGTCATCAATACCAAACTGTAAATTGGAATGATCTACAGACTTAAGGCACCAGAAAACAGAAATAAATAATGGCCTGACTAAAAACAGATTTCTGTAAAAGACCCAATCTATCAATACGTCTGAAGGTTTTTAATTGTTGCCCACATGAACTGTGTTGTCAACAAATCATCAAATATATAAAGGATACCCATAAATCCAATCAACACTAATGTAATGAACGTTTTTAATCAAAACACAATGGCCTTTACAACACAGATTTCATTGGTTTTCAGTTTTTGCAACAATCTCCTCACATTCTTTTCCATGTGTTCGAAGCCCATTGTTTAATTTGGATTTGGAACTGTGCTTTCTTGAGCTGATCACACCCACTGTACAGATATGAGATTCTAAAGTTATGATAGTAACCTGTAACACATTGTACAATGCAAAATGTATTCGATGCCAGACTGCACCACTTTGTGTAGCAGGAGAATCACACCACAGACCCAATGAAATTTCAGTCCAACAACAAAAAAAATTAACAATGCTATTGTTGACCTGATCATTGTATTTGTATAGTAAATCAAGAGGAAGGAAGATGAGAAAAAAAGACATGGCTCTGGATGACTCAGGCATGGGAAAGATGGCGGTCTTTCCTAGAAAGCTTTGACACCACTTGATATTTGTTGTAGATCATCTTTGGACATAAGAGAGCTGTCAGAGTGCATGGCAAACTGAAATGACCCCAGACCACTCAATCAAGCTCATGACCAACAAACATTTTTTGTTTACATCACAGTAGCTATGTTCACATGCGTAAAATTCAAATTGATCAGATTGAAATGTAGTCGGATTAAATCGTTTACATGGGCACAATCCGATCCCGACGAGCATTTACATGCAAACATACATACATACATAAAAGTGATGATGATGATGCATGGGCTTTTATTCAGAATAGAAGTACCAACATGCACAGAGTAGTAAACTTTCCTTAAATAACACAGAAGAAGTTCTACTTCCGTGATGAACGTAAACAAACATGAGCGCCCAAAATGGACCCACGCCAGGTTTTAATGAAGGTGGAGATGTTACTGCACTCCCTGATTGAGCTACAGGCGAAGCGACGCATGCTTTTAGTCTTACTTCTTAACTGGATGAGAGAGCGGGAGGAAAAAAAACATCCTAGAAAGTTCTGTGCTGCCGGCAAGTGTAACGCTGCTGCTTCATCCAGCTTTTCATGTACTTATCTAAATAACTCCATGTTCCTAAATGTCCGGCCATCAAGGTGTTTGATAATTTTGAGCCCTTTCAAATTTTCTAGTAGAAATGTTGTATCGTTCACCGACCAATTTTACTTACCTGACATGCTAATATTAGCATCTAGCCAGGCAGAAATACGTGAGATTGACACAGGTCGCACATGCATAGTCAGGTCAGTGTCATGGTCTGTCTGTTTGTGCTTAATTCAGCTTTTTGTTTTGTTCAGTCTTTTGTGCTTGATCTAGTCTTCATGTTTATGTTTAATTCAGCTTCTTGTGTTCTGTCTGTTTGTGCTTAATTCAGCTTTCTGTTTTGTTTCAGTCTTTTGTGTTTCTTCATGTTTTAATTCAGGTTATTGTGTTCTGTCTGCTCGTGTTTAGTTCAGCTCTGTGTTTCTGCCCCTGTCTCACCTGTGTCTAGTTGTAATCATCACAGGTGGATGGCATGTGTAATCAGTGTGTCTGTGTATAAATTCAGCTCCTCTCAGTCTTGTCATTGTCTCGGGTTTGTCCTCCCATGGTGTCATGTTCTGCTCTCCCTCCGTGTTTCCCCTGAGTGTTCAGTAAGTACCTCTTCAGTTTAGTTTAGTTTAGTTCAGTTTAATCCAGTTTAGTTTAGTTTTATAGTTCTTGCTGCCCTGCCAGCCTTTGTTTTGTTTTATTTTTTTATTGTAAATAAACACTTTAAAATTTTCCCTGAGTGTTCATCCATCCTTCTCCTGCATTTGGGTTCTACACTTCCTTCGTGCCAGCAGAACCTAACAGAAACCCGAGACCATCTACTGAACCCAGCAGGAGAATGGCTGGACCTCAAACCAGACCCAAGGGTGAGATGATTACCCTGTTTGAGTTTCTTGCCCGTGAGGCTGACAAGACTGCCCTGCGAGAGAAGGAGAGACGAGAGCGAGTGGAAGTGAAGCCTGTCATCCGGTGTGGGGGGTTCCGGACCGAACCCATCCAGAGACGAGGTGGCCGTAGACCAGAGGTAGAAGTCCTACCATCTCCTCTTCTGGTCGAGGAGGAGGAACAAAGGTTTCAGCTCCGGGGGAGCCGCCTGGCTATTAAGCCAGCTTCTTCTTCCACCCCACCGACTTATTGCTTGCCACACCTGCAGTGGTCTGAAGATGACGATGAGCTGGAGGACGATCTCTGGTGTGCTCCTGTCCTCAGCTCACGCCGCCGACGCAGCAGGAAAAAGCGGCAAAGTAAGGTCGGAACCACAGACTACCAGCACCATCCATCTCCACCTCTTCTCGCTACTGCACCACGTTGCCCATCCCCACTTCACTCTTCGCCTGACTGCCCTCGCTTACCGGAGGTCCGGTACAGCACTCGCTCAGTGGAGGAGATGGAAAGTTGGAAGGCAGCCATTGTGGCACAGTATCTGCCTTCATCCTCGGCTCCTGGTCCCCAAGCAGCTACAGTCTCAGCTCCTTGTTCTTCGGCTCCTGGTTCTACCGCCGAAGATACCGCCCCTACAGCCCCAGAGGGTCCTAGCATTGTCGACACCTCTACATCGATGGAGGGTCCCAGTGCCACAGACGCCTCTACGTCTCCTGAGGGTCCCAGTGCCGCCGATGCCTCTACGTCTCCTGAGGGTCCCAGTACCGCCGATGCCTCGACATCTCCTGAGGGTCCCAGCGCCGCCAATGCCTCTACTTCGACAGAGGGTCCCAGTGCTGCCGATGCCTCTACTTCAACGGAGGTTCCCGGCGCTGCCGATGCCTCTACTTCGACGGAGGGTCCCGGCGCTGCCGATGCCTCTACTTCGACAGAGGGTCCCGGCACCGCCGACATCTCTACTTCGACGGAGGGTCCCGGCGTTGATGACGCTTCTGCATCGACAGAGGGTCCCGGCACCGCCGACATCTCTACTTCGACGAAGGGTCCCGATGCCATCGACGTCTCAACTTCGCCTGACGACTCCTCGCCTGACGACTCCTCGACGCACGACTCCTCGACGCACGACTCCTCGCCTGACGACTCCTCGACGCACGACTCCTCGCCTGACGACTCCTCGACGCACGACTCCTCGACGCACGACTCCTCGACGCACGACTCCTCGACGCACGACTCCTCGACGCACGACTCCTCGACGCCTGCGGCAGTGACCGACTCCTCGACGCCTGCGGCAGTGACCGACTCCTCGACGCCTGCGGCAGTGACCGACTCCTCGACGCCTGCGGCCGACTCCTCGACGCCTGCGGCCGACTCCTCGACGCCTGCGGCCGACTCCTCGACGCCTGCGGCCGACTCCTCGACGCCTGCGGCCGACTCCTCGACGCCTGCGGCCGACTCCTCGACGCCTGCGGCCGACTCCTCGGCGCCTGCGGCCGACTCCTCGGCTCCGGCGGCCGACTCCTCTGCTCCGGCGGCCGACTCCTCTGCTCCGGCGGCCGACTCCTCTGCTCCGGCGGCCGACTCCTCTGCTCCGGCGGCCGACTCCTCTGCTCCGGCGGCCGACTCCTCTGCTCCGGCGGCCGACTCCTCTGCTCCGGCGGCCGATGCTCCTGGTGATGGACGGCCTCCCGGTCGTCCGCCTGACCTGGCTCCTGGTGATGGACGGCCTCCCGGTCGTCCGCCTGACCTGGCTCCTGGTGATGGACGGCCTCCCGGTCGTCCGCCTGACCTGGCTCCTGGTGATGGACGGCCCTCTGGCCGTCCCTTGACCTTCTGATTTTTTTTTTTGTGTGTGTTTGGTCTTTGTGTTTAGTTCCCAGGTCTAGTCCTGTCGGTTTTTGTTTAGGTTATTCTTGCCCTCCGTCCTTGTGTTTTCCCCCGTCCTCCCACCCCGTTCTGTGTTGTGTGTTTTGGGGTCTTAGGGGACGTCGGGTGCCGTCCCTTGAGGGGGAGGTTATGTCATGGTCTGTCTGTTTGTGCTTAATTCAGCTTTTTGTTTTGTTCAGTCTTTTGTGCTTGATCTAGTCTTCATGTTTATGTTTAATTCAGCTTCTTGTGTTCTGTCTGTTTGTGCTTAATTCAGCTTTCTGTTTTGTTTCAGTCTTTTGTGTTTCTTCATGTTTTAATTCAGGTTATTGTGTTCTGTCTGCTCGTGTTTAGTTCAGCTCTGTGTTTCTGCCCCTGTCTCACCTGTGTCTAGTTGTAATCATCACAGGTGGATGGCATGTGTAATCAGTGTGTCTGTGTATAAATTCAGCTCCTCTCAGTCTTGTCATTGTCTCGGGTTTGTCCTCCCATGGTGTCATGTTCTGCTCTCCCTCCGTGTTTCCCCTGAGTGTTCAGTAAGTACCTCTTCAGTTTAGTTTAGTTTAGTTCAGTTTAATCCAGTTTAGTTTAGTTTTATAGTTCTTGCTGCCCTGCCAGCCTTTGTTTTGTTTTATTTTTTTATTGTAAATAAACACTTTAAAATTTTCCCTGAGTGTTCATCCATCCTTCTCCTGCATTTGGGTTCTACACTTCCTTCGTGCCAGCAGAACCTAACAGTCAGTTTTCCACAATCAGAATAAAATGATCAGATTAAGGGTTTACATGCACACAGTTCGGATTATGAATCGGCATTAACTGCCCCTCTCATTTGGATGGCACATACATTCGGAGCGCAGAATAATCCGAATGGGGCATTTTCATAACACATTTTAATTCCGAAGGGCCATTAATCCGATTACTTATGTCCATGTAAATATAGCTAACGAAATATTCTGAACTTGGTTTTAAAGACTTTGTCATGCATCAAGCTGTTCCTGCAGATTCTGTGGAATAGAGACAATGACTAATTTGTGCAGGAACTATTTTCCTCTTATGGAGGGTAAACTCATTGTGAAATGAGCGCTACAGCTCCATCTGAAAAGCAAGCAAATCAGTTAGTTTTGGGATTTGGATATGCAGAAAGACATCACAACTTTAAAAATATCTGTTAGTAATTTTCATGTTTTACTGAAGAGAAATAAATGCTTTAATGACGTAAACTCTTCCTTCTGACATCCATAGAATATCAGGAGATTTCTCCATCAAAACTGACTAAATTAGCTGTGCATTACAATAAGTTATTGTACTGGAGAGTCATCTAACTATGAGCATCTGGGTGGGGTTCTCTCAAATGAATTGTTTCCTGTCATGCAGTAAAATATTCCACTGCTGTTTTTTGTGTGATAAATTTGTTCCCCTTTTGCCAGGATATAAAGGCCAGATATAGAGAATGTGCATTATTCAAAGCTAGGTGAGCACATTTAGTGAGTAAATGTCATGTGTAAATGGGTGTACTACGTGCCCCTGCTCTTTCAGCTACACAATGAGGAACAGTAAATGAGCCCTTATTTTCCTTAAGGCCATGGTGAATTGGTAGATTGGGCAGGTCTCCGTTTAACTGATAACTTTGTAGGCAAGCCCCGAAGTTTGTGAAATGGCCCAGAGAAAAGAGAACCACTGGTCCTCGAATGTGGAGTGGATGGATGTGCAGAACATTTGCTGCAGCGGGCATTTATTTGTTCAGGAGACATATGTTTGAACACTAACAGAGCCAATTTAGATTTCTCTCCAGTTTCTTGCAGATGGCGTTTGGTGCAGACTTACAATAAAATCTATAATGTGACATACATGTAGAGAGGCAGGAAGTTCTCCTCAGTCTAAGTGAAGCATCGTCGAGTTCTGTGGCCAAAGGTGTTTTTAACTCCGAGGTCACAGAAGCTGGAGAGATTAACTGATTAATTGATTATCTTTTGAAGAGGATTTCTATTTTGTTGCCATTTTTTTCTCCATATTTTGTGAGGGGTTGTTTACAAATTACAACGCGTCTGGAAATCCACCACACCATCTGTTTAAAATATTTTTTTGGAATACATAAAATAAAGTTTGATTGGAGTCCACTGAACTTTTATTTATTTATTTATTTATTTATTTATTTGTTTTACTTCTATTACATTTAATCAGTCAAGATGCTGTATTTCCAAAAAAGGGAGGAACATAGTGACCTATAAGAGTGGAGGAAGGAGTACACAGGTCGACAACGTTCTGTTTAGAAGAGGAAACCTGAGGGAGATTGGAGACTAAGGTTGTGGCAGGGGAGAGCGTGGCCAGACAGCATCGGATGGTTGTGTGTAGAATGACTGTTGTTGCGAAGAAGAGAAAAAGAGTAAAATCAGAGAAGAAGACCAAATGGTGGAAGCTAAAGAAGGAAGAATGTTGTGAGAAATTCAGAGACGAGCTGTTAAAGGCTCTGGGTGGTAAGAAAGAGCTTCCAAGTGACTGGGCTACTACAGCAACAGTAATTAGAGAGACAGGTAGGAAGGTACTTGGTGTGTCATCTGGACAGAGAATGGATGATAAGGAAACCTGGTGGTGGAATAGTGAAGTGCAGGACGCCATTCAAAGAAAGAGATTAGCCAAGAAGAAATATGACAGTGAGAGGACTGAAGAGAGGAGACAGGAATATAAGGAGATGGGACATAGAGCAAAGAGGGAAGTAGCTAAGGCAAAGCAGAGGGCGTACAATGAGTTGTATGGGAGACTGGACACTAAAGAGGGCGAGAAGGACTTGTACCGATTGGCAAGACAGAGGGATCAGGCTGGAAAGGATGTGCAGCAGGTTAGGCTTATTAAAGATGGGAATGGGAATGTTCTAACAAGTGAGGAGAGTGTGATGGGAAGATGGAAGGATTACTTTGAGGAGCTAATGAATGAAGAGAATGAAAGAGAAAGAAGAGTGGAGGTCATAGAAACTGTGGACCAGGAAGTGGGAAAGATTAGTGAGGGTGAAGTCCGGAAAGCTCTGAAAAGAATGAAGAAGGGGAAGGCAGTAGGACCTGATGACATACCAGTGGAGGTTTGGAAATGTCTTGGAGAGATGGCAGTGAGGTTTTTGACTCAAATATTTAATGGAATATTTGAGGGTGAGAAAATGCCTGAAGAATGGAGAAGAAGTGTGCTGGTTCCCATTTTTAAGAACAAGGGTGATGTACAGAGTTGTAGCAACTACAGGGGAATTAAGTTGATGAGCCACACGATGAAGATCTGGGAGAGAGTTGTGGAAGGAAGGCTTAGACAAGAGGTGACTATCTGTGAGCAGCAGTATGGTTTCATGCCAAGAAAGAGCACCACAGATGCCATCTTTGCTTTGAGGATGTTGATAGAGAAGTACAGAGAGGGTCAGAAAGAACTCCATTGTGTGTTTGTGGATTTAGAAAAAGCATATGACAGGGTGCCAAGAGAGGAGGTGTGGTATTGCATGAGGAAATCTGGAGTGGCAGAAAAGTATGTTAGACTGGTACAGGACATGTATGAAGACAGCAGGACAGTGGTGAGATGTGCTGTAGGAGTGACAGATAGCTTCAAGGTGGAGGTGGGATTGCATCAAGGATCGGCTCTGAGCCCCTTCTTGTTTGCTCTGGTGATGGACCGACTAACAGATGAGGTCAGGCAGGAATCCCCATGGACTATGATGTTTGCAGATGACATTGTGATATGTGGTGAGAACAGGGAACAGGTGGAAGAGAACTTGGAGAGGTGGAGGTATGCACTTGAAAGAAGAGGAATGAAAGTCAGCCGTAGTAAGACAGAGTACATGTGTGTGAATGAGAGGGAGGCCAGTGGAACAGTGAGGCTACAAGGAGCAGAGGTCACAAAGGTGCAGGACTTCAAGTACTTGGGGTCCACTGTCCAGGAAAATGGGAAATGTGGTAAAGAGGTGAAAAAGAGAGTCCAGGCAGGATGGAGTGGATGGAGAAAAGTTTCAGGAGTGATTTGTGACAAAAAGGTGTCAGCAAAGGTCAAAGGAAAAGTTTACAAGACAGTGGTGAGACCAGCTATGTTGTATGGTCTGGAGACAGTGTCATTGACAAAAAGACAGGAGAAAGAACTGGAAGTAGCAGAAATGAAGATGCTGAGGTTCTCCTTAGGAGTGACAAGGATGGATAAGATCAGGAATGAGATAATCAGAGGTACAGCACATGTTGAACAACTGGGAGATAAAGTTAGGGAGGCCAGACTGAGATGGTTTGGACATGTCCAGAGGAGGGACAGTGGGTATATTGGTAGAAGGATGTTAGAAATGCAGCTGCCAGGAAAAAGACACAGAGGAAGGCCAAAGAGGAGATATATGGATGCAGTTAGAGAGGACATGGAGGTTGGAGTGAGGACAGAGGATGCAGAGGACAGAGTGAGATGGAGGAGGATGACTCGCTGTGGCGACCCCTGAAAAGGGAAAAGCCAAAAGAAGAAGAAGTCAAGATGCTGTAAAAAAAAAATGGCAGCAAAATGCCACATATTTTTCTTGGACTTTGATGAAGACATTAGATGTGTCCAAACATTAGTTAGTTTGAAGGATAAAGTTGAAAATTGATCAGGAAGCTTCAGCTTCTGTTTTCATTTGCAACTTAAGCTTCCTCTTGTGAGGAACCAGATGCAGCCATCTATCACAGAGAACCCACTTTTGAGCATTTATTATTCTTCGATAAATTATTTGTTTCAAGACTGCTTTTTCCCACCAAGATGCACCAATAAAAACAAAAAAAATATATAGTATCAGGTGTTTTTAATGAATCAAAACCAGACCAAAACACAAAGATTTTGTTGAGCCACAAATCTGAACTGGTAAGTCTTCAGCTTCAACAAATCACTGCCCTTACTCTCTGTGTTTCTCAGGCCAGTGACAAGCTATACTACCTTCTTCTTTGTCAGCAGCTGTTGTTCTCTTCTCCCTATTTCTCTACTATGATTTCATTTTTTTTTACCACTGTAATAGTTTCCTCTCCTCCAAACAACATATATCTTTTGAATTTTACAAATTGATTATCATGAGGAGGATGATAGCTTCACTTTGCAGTTTCCCTGGGGAAGAGATAGACCTCCTCAAGGTGCCTATATTTTTTATAGACTGTTGGGGACTTTGTCAGCTCCATCAGAATGCCATTCAAACTCTTCTTGTTTAAATTATATTAGTAAATCCACCATGCCTGTTTCGTCTTCTTTTCCTGTCATTCATCCATAACCTCGAGCTCTGACTTCATGCCCCCTGATGCACTCCTTCTTTTTAACTCGTTCTTTCCTGTTTATTTTCCACTCTACTTGTTCTTGTATTGTATTTCCATTTCTCTAATAAGCCTGTTTCTATTCTCCTTTTCCTCCTGCCTGCTCTGCTGTCCGTCAATAGCAGACCCAAGGTCAGTGCCAAAGGAAATGCTGTCTAGCTTTAAGATGAGAGTAACTCAATCATGGGACCCTGTATTGCCTTTTCATTTTTTTTTTGCAATAATTTCACCACTTCCTCTTATTTTTGGACTTTCTGATATGATTCTATTATGCATTACAGCAGCAACAAGAAATTGTGCGGCAGCTGATCAAAACATGAACAAATACACAAAACTCAAGCAAATAAATGCATGCGTTGCCAGATAATGGCTCAGCAAACCATCAAACAGGTGCAAATAAAACAAAACAAAAACAACAGCAAAATGATGATACTGGTTTATGCATTTGACAAAAACATAAATTGAAATAAAGACTAACAAATGAGATCAGATATGCTGAAGTTTGTCAGTGCTTTGAGGCTTAGTTAACAGTAAAAAAAAAAAGTAACAACAGCTGCTTATTTGTTTGCAACTCAAAAAATAAATATGCAAAAATATGCTTTGCAAATCTCAAATCAATCTGGACTAAATATGTTCACGAACAAAACCAGAACATGTGTTTTATTATTTTTATGAAGGAATCTATTTTAAAAAAATCTGGTAAGTTTGTGACAAACACAAAGCTTTGGGCTTTGTTTGAGCTTAAATACCGTGATACCTAATTATTCTAACACAGTCTTCAAATACATTATTCAGGCTTTAAAAAAGAAGGTCCTAGGTTCAAATCTTGACAGTGCAAGCTTTTATGTGTAAAGTCTACAACTTATCCCAGTGCAGAGATGTGTACTGGGACTCTTTAATCTGAGTTTTTTCTCTCCCATCTGTTTAAAGCCATTTCTATTATGATAGCCTAATTAATAATAAACTGACCTCTGATTGACTGAATAGGTATACAGTATATACTGTATACACCCCCACCCCCCACAATTGGAAACAGTGAAACAATGCTGTAGTAGTTTAAAAAAAAACTTTAGCCCAAGTGTTATGGTCTACATATACCTGTAAGAGAGACAGAGGAGATTGTCAAAAAGGAATCAAATTTTTTTTTTTTTTTTTCAAAAACTCAAAATACTGCAGCTCAGGGCCCATAAAAGAACAGAACAAAATTTAACTAAGTTACCTACACAGGAAACTAACTCATTAACCAACCACATGACTGAGACAAGAAGGAAACTTATATTTGATCAGACCATTCTGACCACATAGCCATGGAACAAATTAAATAAACAACATTACAAATAATGTTAGCAACAAAACATAACTAATCAAAATTGAGCTAAATAGTAACCTAAGAAGAAAAAAATTCTGAAAAGGAATAAGTGGGTAAAAGATAATGGATGGATGAACTTCTCCCTCTGCTGACATGCAACATGGTACAGCCCAGTTAGACTGATCTCCAGAAGTGATGCAGCTGGGGCTGTTTACAGTGAGTGGCAGGACAACTTCAGCAGCATCTCTGAAGGAACTGGCAACTCAAAGAAACAAAAGTAAAATCATTGCAAATGACAGATAAATTACATTAAGACTTGACAAAGAAAGTTGTGTGCACTTAAAATAATAAACAACTATATCAAATGTTACTAAAGTGTGAAAATAAACTAAATAAATATAGAAATGCTCAGTTGTTGGACTTAGGTTATCTAAACTTGTGCATTTTTACAATCAGCAAAAAAACCTGCAAGATACCAAATTTACACCTCAGCCTTTGTTTACTGTGTGGCTGCAGGGAATGCTGTCACACCAAGACACAAGTACAATTTCAAAAGCCAAATGAATGCGGTTGCTTTATGTTGAAACATTTCGTCTTTCATCCAAAAAACGTCTTC
>JBBPBX010011087.1:30031-47084 GCA_038048925.1 Garcialebias charrua | reverse complement strand
TAAAATTGCTCAATATATATATCTTTTATCGTTCGTTTTTGCAAACAAAATGATAAATCAATTTAATTTTGCTTTAAAAGTGATTTTAAACTTTGCGCCGTGTTTAATCACGGGGAAATCCGATTACACGCGAATGCAACATCTGTGACGTAAAATCGGGCAGAGGGCTCTGGTCTCTTTAAAGTGAAACTGAACACAGGTTGAGACGGTAACTCCTCCCCCAGACCAAATTCAAAATTTCCCTCAAAATGGGCGTGTCGAGAGACAAGCAGGGGAGGAGGTTGGTGTTGTCCTGTGTTCACGCCCCCTCTAGTGGTAAACTCCCACCCCTCCCCAAGTTTAGATTTCAAAATGGCGGATAGTCGCATCTTCAGTAAGTAAATACCTAAACTTTTACCAAAATAACTGTTGTAAAATGTTGTTGCGTGTATTTAATCACACACATACAGCTTATGCTTTTTCATACTCTTATTCCACTATGCAAAAAACTCAGGACAGTGTTAGTTTTACTATTTTATGCTTATGTCAATTATTATATGTTTCAGTGTTTCAATGTTTAGATGTTTACTGTTGCACCGAGGGACTGAGAGAAACGCAATTTCGGTCCTGTGTATGTCCTGTACAGTACATATTGCAGATCTGACAATAAAGTTGACTTTGACTTTGACTTTGACTTATGCGTATGCTTCTGAACACAGAACACATTAAAAACGTGTTTAGCTGCATGGCATGCAGTGTACAGCTGTGTTTTTGTCGTCGTTTGGATCACAACAGTGTTGTAGTCCAGCTGCAGTGACTTTAATTCGCCACATCGTATTACTTAGTACATTACAAAAGTAACGTTTCATAATAGATTTTATTTTAAAATATTGATTTCATCTACCCTCGTTTTTTTTTTAACGTTTTGGCTTAATTTTAATATGCAACCTAGAACTGAACATGTTTTTTGAATTGACTATAAATGAGCACTAAACAGTGGTAAAATCTTTTATTTGTTTTCCAAAGATCCGTGTTTAGAAACATTCTATAAGCTTGTATGATATATATATTTTTAGGACGTGTATACAGTATTTGTTTAAGCTATGTGTCAGCTAATCAAAACTGAGCATAGCTGGTAAGATTTATGAGAAATAATATTTTTTTAATGCAAACCAAACAAATTGCAATGAATGTATCCTTTCAAATGTTTTTTTCAGAGAACTGTGATGACTCAAGCACCCAGCAGCCAGGATTACTTTTACCAAGACGATCCCATGATGATGCAGAGAGTCTCGGCCAGAGCTGCTGCTTCTCCTGAGACCTGCATCCACTACAATGTTGGTACAGATGAGACCCTGGTGTTTGTTTTTGGCTGGCAGGTGCAGCATCCTGAAGGTGGTTGGGACTGCTTTTTCTTCCACTGCATCCATACAGAGGAGCTGGAGGTGGTGTCCCGTGTGACACAACACAAAATCTTTTGTTGTTTTGAATTAACTTACTGTTAATAAAATGAATCATAAACAACTAGTTTTTGTAATCAATTTCTTTATTTATTTTTTGCCTCATGCATGAGGACAAATCTGGGACACGATGCAGCGGTCGACTTCCCTCACTCCATCCCGACCCTGGATATTTGCAGTCCTGAAAAGAGAAAAGATCAAAAGTTTAATCTGAGTAAATGTAACATTTTAATGGAGAAAGATGTTGATTCAAAATTTCACAGTGTCAACAAATCCCCAAAATGTTGGGACAGGTAGCAATGAACAAATAAACAAGAATTAATGTTGCATAAACTTTTTTAAAACTTTTTT
The DNA here is from genome assembly GCA_038048925.1 of Garcialebias charrua. Lineage (NCBI taxonomy): Eukaryota > Metazoa > Chordata > Actinopteri > Cyprinodontiformes > Rivulidae > Garcialebias > Garcialebias charrua. Next base: position 45,294 of record JBBPBX010011087.1, on the reverse strand, counting down.
TATATAATGTCCGCCATAATAAAAGTAATAAATAAAATAATAAATAAATAAATAAAACATACTAATTAAATAATAATAATAATACCTAATAATAATAATAATACCTAATAACTTCTCGTTCTCACAGCTTTCATTCATTCAGAATTGAAAAAGACTTCTGGACAGAAGTCGAAACGTTTTCTGCAACAAATAAAGTCCAGTTGATCCTGTATTGAACGCCTTTTTTGATTTTATCATGTCCTGGACGACTGATAATCTTCACCAGAATAATAATACTGTACCTGCAGACAGAGGGTAAAGGTGGGCTACAAAAGTGAATACATAACATTGGTAATGAATACATGAATACCTGGTGAATCCGCTCTCATGCCACCTCCAAAGTGACATGTCAACATGTCTCCAATGAAGCTTGATGTCTGTGAAGCACGGCTCAGAGATTCCCTGGATGTGGAACGCCTTATGGAAATAAAAAAGAACAACACATTTTAATCACCTTACAAACAAGCATACTTGAGAAACATTACTGTTTTATCACTTTGTTGATCTGTCAAACAGATGACCCAATGCAAAATAAATACTGCTGCACAGAGCTGATGAACATGATACTCATTCACCAAGTACATATTATTTTATAAATACCACAACATTATTTGCAGCAAAAGAACACCGTGTCTAAAACATTGTAACTAGTACAACAGCTAAAATTAGCGCCAGCTAGTCTCCATTGTTTTTTGATGTCACGGTCTTCATTATCAGAGTTCATGAGAGTTCACACACTCTACGGTGTTCATAAGAAACACTGGATTCTTAGCATTTAAACGCATTAAATTACAACACAAACTAACGTTGATCAGCAACAGATTAAAACGCCACGACCTTATGTGGGGCGAGCCACAACAAAGCAAAGCTGCAGGCCGCAATAAACGGCACATGAAGAAACACGTCATATACTCAAAAAATAAATTATGGAATGGAAAAAAGGTGTAAAATGGGACTCGCCTCCAAACGGATTGTAACCTGATGGTGTAAGGGTGGGTGGACAATGAACATCAGTTTGAAGAGCTTTTATGGAACATTGTAGCTCTTCTATGCTAATGCTATGATGCTAATCTCTGATCCAACTCCGCCCTGAGCTCTGCAGGGGGAGTGACCTTCTCTGGGGCGTGGCTACACTTTTATATTCAGGGAGGAGATGATGTGACGTCACAACTGAGCAGACATGTCACAACTGAGAGTTAGAACAAGTAAGAAAATTAAGGTGCAATAACCTCTGTTCAACCCATAGGAGTACCGTAAACATGTTTTTAGACCAGATATTGCCGATTTTAACTAATACGCACAAATACATGAAAATTAACACAGAAATACTGCTCTGAAACATTTTAAACACATTCTAGGGAGTTTATCAGCTAAAAATTTAAATTTGGGTTTAGTTTCACTTTAATAGCGGACAATTTAAAACCCGACAAATTTAGCAATCTATGTGAATATTTGAGCTATTTGTCTTCAGTTTGGGAAGCAGAAAATAGTTCGGGTGATAGAACAAGAACAACAGGATCTAATTTAGGTCTGCTGCCGTATGAGACTTACCTTCAGGTGGAGCGAGGGGGGGCTCCGAGGGGGACAGCTTTGTTTGTTTAGTCCAGTCTTGAAGACGTATTTCATCTTTTGGGAAAGTGAAAAAGCTCACTTGTTCACTGATGATATTAGAACACCCAAATGTGACATAACGGCATTTTTCAAGTTAAATAAATAAAAACGCGATCTTCAGGCGAGCTCCATACACACGCACACTGACAAGCCCAGAGCTCTGCCCGATTTTACGTCACAGATGTTGCAATCGCGTGTAATCGGATTTCCCATGAATAAACACGGCGCAAAATTAAATTGATTTATCATTTTGTTTGCAAAAATGAACATAGTTGAATGATAAGATATATATTTTGAGCAATTTTATGCATAGTAAAAAAAATCATTTCAGTGAGGCTTTAAGCCCCCAGTATAGCTCTGCGTAGCGTACGTCCGTACACGCGCACTGTACGCCCGTACGCACGCACTGTACGCAGAGAGTTCAGCCCCACACCCCAGCGTACATTCTCGCATTTTCGCACCAAATTCTTGACGTCATTTGAGCAGCTGCAGCGCAGTGCGTTTACCTACGGGACAAATTGAGGTTGCTGATTGGTCATTTGCTGACACGCCTACTGAATTGATTGACAGGTCGGGAAAAGAAAAAAAGGTGCTCCAGCCGCAGCAGTGTTCTGTGTTTAAATGTTAATAAAAAGTTCTAAAAAACAAAACAGGGAACGCTGGTCCTGCAGCCCACACATCAGCCCAGAACACCAGGAAATCTCCAGACCCTCCCGCAGCCACGCTGGACCTGAGTTTAATTTGCTCTTGACAAATTCGTTCATTCCTCGTCATTTCAGTCATGGAGTCAATGGAGGGGGAAGCGATCACTGCCTTTTGGCAAAAAACAAACAAAAGAAAAGGCCAGATCAGGGATGAAGAAGGGGAATTTAATACATTGGTGTCGCATACAAAACAGTCCGGCGCCGGGCAGTTTATTGTGCGACACCGCGTTTGCGTATGCGGTCGTAAAATTTGAGCTTTGCGCGTACATGCCCTGCGGGGGTACGCTTGTACCTCTGCATAGTACGTGCGTACCTCTGCGTATGGACGTACGCAGAGCTATACGGGGGGCTTTATCTGTACAAAGAATAATCAGTACTTTATCACATTCATACACTGATGGGACACACATCAGAGGCAATGAGGGGTTCTTTGTCTTGCCCAGGGACACTTCAGCATGTAACTGCCGATGGAATCGAACTCCCAACTCTTGCATTGTAGGACGACTGCTCTTAACTGCTGAGCCACAGCCACACTAATGACAGATGATCACCTGGGGGAAAGGAGGGGGAGCAAGTGAGAGTGGGGGGAGCAGGAGCTGACTAACACTAGAAGCTGAAATCACAACTAAACACAATCACACAAAGAACAAAAACAAGGATCCTGACCCTAATCAATATTCAGATTGATGAAAAGTTGGCACATTTTTAGTGTTCAAGACATTTATACATCAAAACGTTCTGCTCCTTCAACTGATGGCGACTTTGTAACTTATCATTTTCGAAATATTTAACTTTACGAATATTTTGCATACAAATCCCGCAAGATCCTTTTTTTTTTTTCTGTTTAAAATCTGCTTCACCAAACAGGCTCAACATTTGTATTCATATGCTACTTTTAGCTTGTGTACAGCTGCTTTTATTTTAACTTGCCTAGCCATTCATTATTACTGTACAGTTTAGCTTTTCAATAGACTGTTTGCCACGGACTTCCGTTCCAGCACTTCCGCATTCATCGGCCGGACGGCGCACTTCCGGTTAGTGGGAATGATTCGAACATAAATGAGTAAATACAAGTAATAAAACATCTACATACACACCAATAGTAACTCTATACACATATAAATCTATAGCGACGTTTCCCCTTCGGATAGCCGCGATCCATGGACCTTACCAAGCTCCGCCCAGAAACGCCCCCTAAGCTCCAACATGGCTGCACGTCTCCCAAGCGCAGCTTTGGTGTCAATGGAAAACATGGCGTCGACTGACTGCAGGGTATTTTTGAGTCGAATAGTGTATCATTTCTGCCAGATTCCAACAAAATATCAGCCATGACAATGGACAGGGGAACCAACAAGTTCATGTTTTTTTTTTTTTGGACGTTATCAAGTTGTTTGATCCACGCGATGCCTCCAAACAGCGTGCGCGTCACCGCTAATGCTACCGTCTGATGGGGAAAACAGCAGCTCCTCACACGCTCAGGCTCAGCATTATTACAGCTGTGGACAGGATCACTGATGCCTATTGTTCTGCAAGGCTGGGTAAGTCAGGCATTCATGGTTTTGAGGGTTACTTTTGAAATCAGCGATTTCTATTGTTGGCAAAAGTTTGTGTGCCTTGGTCGCAAAGCTAATGCTAACTGTAATCTCCATTCATTCCTTAAGTGGTTGGTTAGCCGTTGCTGCTTTAGCTGCTAAACACGCCGACAGCGACTTTTGTGAGGGCTAACGAGCTCAGCCGTCCGGTGTGTTAGTTAAAATCCAGCCTTCGTGTCACGATTTTGTGCAGTTTTAGGTGAAATCGACAGTAGAGCTCGTTGTGTTAGCTAGCTCATGTGGGGTTAGCGGAGCTGTTTCTTCCCAACTTCCAGGACGTTCAGTGAACTGTGGCTTTCTCTCATCGTGACCGCGTGTTGTTAACTAGCAGGTTTCAAAAGCAGGTCAACCCTTCTCTGCTGGTGAAAGAAATAATTGTTCAGTTTTGTGGTCGTGCACAAGCTTTGATCCAAGCAAGGCATTCAGTTTCACATATAGGGAAACGGTGAATTTTACTTCCACAAATACGGTCAGGGTACCTGACATCTCCTGTACAGATACCCCACTGACGGTGGAGGAGCATTTTTCCAGCCCTGACGCAGAAAAATTCTGCACGTATGCTAGCTAGCAATGTAAGTAGCATGTGGTGCCGGTCTCACAAACGCTACCGTAGCGTTTGTTTTGTGAGACCGGCACGCACGTGGAAGCTGCGCTGTGACGTGTTATGGGTATTAGCCAATGAAACGCGGCCCTGTGGGCGGAGCTTGGTAAGGTCCATTGTCGCCGAAACCCCCCCTCGGCGGGGGAACGGAACAGCTGTACCCACCGGTGGGCGGACACAACGGAACTCACTTGTAGTGCCGGTAGCTCGCAGCCGCTTCCCGTTTCAGGTCGTTGTCATGGTCTGCTACTAGGAGCTAACACTAACAACGGCAGTGGATGGGACCCGGAAGTGTGAGATGTGGCCGGAGGTACGTCACGACCCCCCGTCGCATATAGTCTATTCTTTAAAAAATATATACTTTAGCTTTTTAGCTGTATATTTTATAATTTATGCTATCCCTTTTCTAATTTTAGCTTTTATCCTTTTTATAATTGTAGCTAGGCCTTTGATACATTTAACTAGCCTTTTGCTGCTTTTAGCTAATATTTTGGTACTTTTACATTTTTGGGTTACCGGTAGTCTTTTGCTACTTTGAGTTTCTAACAAAACTTTTTTTATTTTTTTGCCCTTTGCATTTTTGGTACCTGTTTTTTCATTACTTCAAACTTTATTTACAGTATACAGGTTAACCCTATTGAGCCTCGGGGACTTGTACTACTGTTTGCTACTACTTTTTTTTTTTTACTGTTTTGGATCCCTTACCAAAAAGAAGTATCCACCTTATTCCTAGCCCACATGATGCCTTGCGCGAATTATGTGTACGACTTCCGCCGAAAGTCAGAACCGGCACTTTTTTTACACGCTAGCAACGCGCTAACCGGTTTTCGTCAGAGGTTTTAGGTCATAAAATATGTGGGAACACGAACGATCACAACTCAGATGTGGAGATATTGTTTTACCGCTAAATGTTGAGGGGTGGGAGGACGACTTGAAGAAGTGTCCGAAAATAACGTACACTAGCATATTTAGCTACTAGCATACTTAGCTACTTTGTTGACAGTTGCTTCAGATGGCGAAGCGATGAGCAATCTGAAAAGCTCTGAAGCTTATTAGTAACTGGTTGGTCCTGTTATGTTAAGAGAGGTGGGACACTTTCTTATTTACCTTAAGGCAAACACAGAGTCCAGTCTAAGCATTAAAAATCCACATCTCCAGGTCCAGCTAACAATGATGTGTCTTGGACTTTTGAGCTGCAAGATGGTTATCTGGACACCAAGCACCTGGAGCTTGACATTTCTTTTGACAAAGACTTTACTGATTCACAAATGAAGCACCTTGAGAACTTTTAATAAAATACAGTAAATGAAAACAAATATGAAATAGACAGGAAACGATCTTTAAAAACTTGATAATGAAAAAAGTGACATTTAGATAGAAACAGTAGTTTAATCCAAAATTAACTGATATAGTGCACACAAAAAACTAACCTTGTAAGAAGGTTAACAGTCAACTATTGTACATAACAAATGAATCATTTTAGCAAATACTTTTCTAATGTAATATAGTTAACATTGCATCCTTTAAAAAAACATGTTAAGAGTTGTGTTACGTTTACAGCAAGTACCGGTATACCAGTACTGTACATGTTTGAGAAAAATGTTTACATTTAATGTCTTCTCACTTCTCACTTGAAATTAGCTCAGCTCTTAAATTCACACATGAAAATAAAATAAATTAAATTAAAAATTAAATTCAAACATGATTAGTCCAGAGGGAGAAACTGCCAATAAATATTTCACAGTGTTATTTGCATAGTAGTGACTAAATGATTTACTTCTGGAGTCCAAGTTTTTAGATTTCTGCAAAACTCTGTGCAGTCAATGACACAGGTTGTGTTTGAAAAGTGCTCAAAAGCTGTTGGCAATGTTGGGATCCCTGTGTACAAAAGAGAGTCTTCATCAGTCTGCAAAATACTGTCTGCTGGGGATGATGCACTCATGCTGCATGTGACTGTGTTTGTGCATCAACAGAGTTTGTGATGGTGTTGAGCACAGCTCCACACTCTTGTCAAGCCCATCTGAAAGTAAAAGTACAGTATACAAACATTAGGGTTCATTTATGAACACAAACACATACCTATTACAGTATATATATACATAAATAAATGCACACACTCCATACATACTGTATGTAGGTGCGTGTGTTTATTTGCCAGTTATGAACGAAAATAGTATCATTTAATCACTGACTTCATAAAATCGTAAAACTAAAAGCTGTCTCTGAAATCATACCTGGTGTTCTCGTGTCACTGCTGTCGATCCTATGGAGGATACGGCAGCTTTTTTCAGGTGGTTTCTTGTAGCCCAGCCACAAAGAAGGATGCAGGTTTTCTTTGGTTGGCTTTTTGTCCACAAAATACCGCTTATCACAGGAACATTCCCTTTTTGTTTTCGGAGCATGTTCAACACAATTGTTGCAGCCACTTTCAGCTTTGTCTAATTATTCGTACAGCCACGAACAGCGCAACAGGTACCCGAGGTCCGCAGGGACATCTTCGTGAAAATAAAATGGTTTTTACTACTATAAAATAGCCCGAAATAACTGAAAACAGATCTAACTTCAACGATGCGTACACAGAGCCATGTCTCTGTGCGTACAGATTAGCAAGTAAACAACGAAGGAGCCAGTGCAGAACTTCTACTTCCGGTGTGAAACGTAAGTCAGTCCCATAATCGTTTCTACAGTGGCCCTCCCAGGAATAAGGTGGATAGTTTTCTGCAAAATCACAAGAATCTAAAGTACCTAGTTCACTTGAGTTTTACATTGAAAAAAAAAAAATGCTGAAAATCAAGTAAATTATCAGAGTTTCTACACTTTCAGGTCATAAAGTGTGTCAAAGTAACAAACTCTTACCTGTGTTTTTGTATACTGTATTTTTTATTTTACACACATTTAACATTCATGTAGTACATATTCAACAGTAAACAACAGATCATTTCTGTCCATCAATGTCACCAATCTTCAGACATCTTTTTAGGCTGTGGTGTCCGCCAGGGATGCGTTCTGAGCCCTCTTGTTTTGTTTGTAAATAAAACTGAGCTCAATCTTCAGTCAGTAAATAATAATTTCTCTTTCTAATGGAACAAACGCTTGGTGCCCCAAACCCTGATCTGAAATGAAATCACAGACTGTAAAGCTGAGTTTTATTTTGAAGAATAATGTTTATGAAAATACAAGCAAAAAGCAAAAAGGTGGGTTAACTTCAGTGTGCTTTGGACTACTCTGACTGAGGAAGCCCTCTGGAGTGAGGGTGAAACGTTTCTGCTAAAAAGAAACTGTCCAGATGAACTGATTGAGAATGAGCGGATTTGATACCTGGACTATTGAGAATTAACTTTCTTGTCTTGAACCACTTTGGACATGTCTGCCTGCCTGGGAGGAGTCGACGAGGGACACGCCCCCAGAAACCATCTTGGCTACAGCAAACTGGTTGGTCCACATAAGTTGCTTACTTGGTGGGTTAACTTCAGTGTGCTTTGGACTACTCTGACTGAGGAAGCCCTCTGGAGTGAGGGTGAAACGTTTCTGCTAAAAAGAAACTGTCCAGATGAACTGATTGAGAATGAGCGGATTTGATACCTGGACTATTGAGAATTAACTTTCTTGTCTTGAACCACTTTGGACATGTCTGCCTGCCTGGGAGGAGTCGACGAGGGACACGCCCCCAGAAACCATCTTGGCTACAGCAAACTGGTTGGTCCACATAAGTTGCTTACTTGGTGGGTTAACTTCAGTGTGCTTTGGACTACTCTGACTGAGGAAGCCCTCTGGAGTGAGGGTGAAACGTTTCTGCTAAAAAGAAACTGTCCAGATGAACTGATTGAGAATGAGCGGATTTGATACCTGGACTATTGAGAATTAACTTTCTTGACAAGCAAAAAGGTTCAAATAAATTATTGAAGCAGTCACAGCTGCCTGAAACAGGACTCTGGTTTTATAAATAAGATCTCTGTTGTCTATAGTTCATCTTTCTCCTCTCCTTGGCAGTAGCAGGCGGCTCTTTGGCTGTTCATGTAGGGTCTGCAGCCGAGGGTCCACACTGTGTTGAACAGGGTGTCGGCTACAGTTTCACAGGCTGGGGACAAGAGAGGCCGAAGGTTAGAGCAGAAAGACTCATGAACATGCTCAGGACATAAAGAAATAATCTGGTCCTTGCTGAGGCTTTCAGCGAGGTTCAGATTAACACAACCAGACAGATTACACCGAGTTGAACTAAATTTAAAGGCTGGTTCCCGCCCACTCTCCCTGTATTGCTTTTCTGTAGAACTTTAGTCTCTTCCATGGTTGTGGAGGAATTCTGGATTTTGACTGGACCATTTGGTTGCAGCACCTTGGTTCTGGTCAGACACTTTCTGTTGCTGCTGTGTTTGGGATTATGGTCCTGTTGGACCCAGTTTGGTCCCAGCTTCAGCTGTTGGACTCCAGAACTGTTTGGTCTACAGAGGAGTTCATAGTCCACTGAGTGTTTGACAGGAGCCCAAACCATCAGCTCTCCACCACCGTGCTGACAGCTGGGAGGAGCTGTCTGCTGCAGTGCATTCCAGGTCAGGGGCGGCCGGCCAACAGGGGGCGTTAGGGTGCCGCCCCACTGGAACTTCTGGACCATTGAAGACTTAATTTTTTTTTTAAATAAAAATGAAATAATAAAATAATATTTCGAAATATATGCATATATGTTTTTAGTTGTGTAGGATAAATATTTTATGAGTAATTATGAGTTATATTGTTTCTAAAAACGTTTTCTGATTGGTGACGTATTTCCTGTTTTGGGGCGCATGAATCTTATCCATTGACTCTCGTTATGAATGGCGCATGCGCATTTATTCCACAACGTTGCAAAACAATGGAGAGATGCTGGACGCAGATTTCAGTTCCCAACACGTCCAACGTGAGGCTGTACCCACGAACTACCGATCGCGCGTGCTTCCGGTCGTTTATTTTTTTATTTAAAATTTATTTTATTTATTTTATTTTCTGGAAAATGAGCCGTGCAGTGACAAGCAGGCTGGCTGCAGGTAAGTTTTAAATCATTGAAAGCCCTTTATCTAATGTCTATTTGCATTCCTGACTGATGTCCTCTCCACTTTTAGGTGCTCTGTTTGTGATAAAAGCCTTCAGCTCACTGTTTATTCTAAAAGTGGCAACTGGTGAGATTGTTTTTGTTTGTTTGTGGAGTTAGGTTGCCAGCGCAGGTTATTGTACAGTATTGGACTCTGATGGCTACATTTATTTTAATTTGCTTATAAAAAATGATCAAACATTAATAATTTTATATACTAAATGTCACTTGTGGTGTTTTACTATTTCTTAACACTGTATTGATCTGGAGAATGAAAACAAAGCCTCTTGCAAGTAGAAATGCAGAAATGTTTTAATCTCACTTATTTTCCTTTCTATAATTTATATATAATTTATTTATATATTTTTTGTTTGTTCTTTGTTGTTTTAGTGAGTCAAATTGGCTCTTCTCATCCTGAGCATTTAATTGTTCTGTTGACCTTGTATTAATCTGCATTTGATTAAAAAAAACATATTTGAACTTGGGATTTTTATTTTTTTCATTTTGGAGAAATAGCCCCCCCTGGTGGACATTTCAGGAACCACCACTGCACTGTTCTAGGTAAACATCTGTCTTGTGGTTTCTCAGCTGGAACTTTACAAATCTGAGGGTTCCTACGTTCACAAGAATCAAGAAATGTATCTTTCAGAACAGGAAAGAAAGAAGGACGTTGTTTCTACAGCTTGTTCTTGACACGTGTGCTGAGAAACATTTTCCTTTTGTGGTTTTTGACTACTTTTACGGACTCGTCATAATTTTGAAATGCAGTAGTCCCTCGCTACTTTGCGGTTCGACTTTCGAGGACTTGCTCTTTGGCCGTTTTTCCATATAAGATTGGGCATGACGCACAGTTGGCTGATTAATGGATGATTTGCACGAGCAACATGGATCGATTATTTTTAAATACAGGTAGTCCTCGGGTTACGACGGCCTCAACTTATGACGTTTCGCGGTTACGAACACCCTCCCATTGAAAAGCCTTGTTCGAGTTACGCGGTTTATGCGTCTTTACACCAGAAAATACGGTACCGAACCGAAACTCACCGGAGGACAGCGGAAATTTACAGGAAGGGAGGAGGGAGAGTAGCTTGACACAGTCGGTGGAAAATTACCAGGAGACCTCATTGTTTGGACACGCAGACCGGAGCAGAGTAGGTTAGGAGGGCGGTTTTTGCCACCAAACGGCAGAAACAGCGGAGTTGGACCGGAGAAGCAAGAGCTAACATGCTAACAGACCTTGCTGTAAACAGTCTGGACCGCGCAAACTACAGGCAGCATCAGATGTTGGAGGGACACCGAGCTAACATGCTAATGGGAGGAACGGCTTCACCAGCTCCTAGTAGGTTATTAACTCTTTTTTTCCCTTCATTATGGCTTCGAATGTATGTGTTTTTTGATAATTATGTAGGGTAATGTGTTAGGATAGGCTAAGTGCTTGGTAAAATAAAGTACTGTACGTATGAGGTGCCGTTTGGACGTATTTTCCGACTTCCGTCTATTTTCGAGTTACGAACGGGCGTAGGAACCGAACTGAGTCGAAACTCTGGGACTACCTGTACATTATTTTAAACGATTTGGCACCTGTGTGCAGCCCAAAGGTGCAGAGAGAAGCTCCCTCCTGCAGTGTGTCATGATATCCGCTCTCTGCAACCTGCCAGCAATTGTAGAGGAGAAGTGGGCGTGGCCAAGCGCGGCAGGTGGCAGAGAGCGGAGATCATGACCTGCTGTGTGCTCTTTTAGAGCGTTAAGAGTTTAGAAACGTTTAGAATGTTGCAAGAGTGTGGGAAAGGGTTTAAAAGGCTTATATACTAAAATAAACTACTACTTTATACTTGTACAACTATTCCTAGCGGTTTTTCACTTATCGCGGGGGGCTGGGAACGGAACCCCTGCAATAAATGAGGGGCTACTGTAGGCAAAAAGCACAAAGGTTACTTTTATGAGAACTTCTCAGGAGTTCTGCACTTGAGGCTTTTGAAAAATTCTTGCCAGAACCAAGTTGGTTCTTGTTCTCGTCACTTCCGTTAAACAACGTTCTCGGTTCCTAAGTCGTGCTTAGTCGAGGTTAAAGTGGAGTTACTGACCTTCGACCTTTGACACGAAACCGAGGCTCTTCTTCAGGTCGGAGCAGATGCTGTGGAGGCACCAGCGGAACTTGGAGTCGCAGCGGTATTTGTTGGAGCCGCAGGTGTCGTAACACATGTCCAGCTGGTTGCAGCACTTAGTCATAGCAGGAATGCCCACGTCCATCTGACTTACAGAAAACAAAACAAAACAAAGTTTGAACCAGAAATTAAATTACCGGTGTTCTAAAACTTCACATTTAAACACTATGTCACCTGTTTAGTATCCAGTGAAGTCCAAGTTAACTTTGGTTTTATTTATTAGCAGCAGGAGCTCGTTGTTTTACACCAACCTTTGAAACGTTTTCCCACCTCCACCTGACAAACCTGCGACTTTTTAAAACTAAACACAAAAACACCTTTCAATGGGATATTCAACTTGAACTTTATTTTTGAGGATTAGTTACTCAGTAGAGCTGGAGCTGTTCTAATTTTAACCAACATTGGCAACAAATGTGAGGTTTGTTAGTTTGAAGTGGAGAATATTTAGTGTCAGTTTTAAAACGTTCTTTTGTTGTCACGATGGAGCTGCGGTAAGAGCTGTTGTCTCTCAATGAGAAGGTTGCCGGATTCAATCCTGGCCAGGAGGCCATTCACATTTAAATTATTGTGTTGATTTCTGGGGAACAGCGTGCAAAACTTTAACAAAGCTATTTTTATCCTACAAAAAAGCTATAAGAATTATAACAAGAATGCATTATTATCATCCAACAAGAATACTATTCTGTAAATTTAAACTTTTGAAGTTTTATGATCTGGTGGAATATAATATTTTTTATTAATGTATAAAGCACAAAATCACACACTACCTGTAAATATTCAAAATCATTTTGTTAAAAGGAAAAGTTGTAACAAGAGAACAGACATTTTTGTTAAACCACAGTATAGAACCAGTTTAAAGGGTCAGTTTACTTTAATACATAGAATAGATTTATGGAATGGTTTGGAAAATGATGTCAAAAAAGCTAAGTCAATGTCTATATTTAAGAAAATTAAGAATAAATTCTTAAATAGATATATATAAATGTAAAATTGCAATGTACTATAAATCTGCAATTGTTATGAGTTATTAATTTTGTTAATTGATAATCATTGTTTGAATAGATTGTTGAATAGATTTTGTTTTAAGAAGGGGCAGATATAAGAATTTTTATTATTCTGCTTCCTTTCATTTTAAGTCTTTTATTTTCTCTCCATATGCTTTGGAATTGTTTCTTTTGTGTTTTAAATTTGAAATGAATAAAAAAATTCAGGGTTGAGTTTGCATGTTCTCTCCGAGCTGTGTGGGTTTTCTCCGGGTATTCCGGTTTCCTCCCACAAATCAAAAAGCACGCATGTTAGACTGCTTGGTAACTCAGTTGTATCTAGGTGTGAGTGTTTGTGAGGAGCCACTTGTTATTATCCACATGAAAAGAGTCTTGTTCCTGTATCAACTTTAATGTGCCCAAACCGCAAAGTCTACCCCCACAAATAATACGGGTACCGGTATATCAAAATAAACGACCGACTTGGCACTGTGATGTGTGTTATTTTGATTGGCAATGTAATTTGCAAACGTCATGAACAGCTTGATGGATTTTTTTTTTTTTTACAGAAAATAATTATCGGATGTATCTCTAGAACTGATTAAATTTTGGAGCCAGTTTGATTCAAGATGGCTACCACAGCTACCTCAGAAAACACAACATTGACTCTGTCATTCTTTGAGATGAGCGGAGATTTGGTATGCTCGTAGCAAGTTGTTATACATTCCTAATGCAGATTTAAAATCCAAGATGGCCACCATAGCTAAAAGGGAAAAAAATATGATAACTCTGCTATTTCAAAACGTATTGAGCTGAAATTTAGTGTGGGGGTAGCTGATAATGACGCACAACACATTCTGAATTCAAAGCTAAAAATTCAAGATGGCCGCCAAAGATAATTTCAAATGGATTTACTGTAACTTGGTTGTTTTTAGAGCTATTCATCTGAAATTTAGTGTATTGGTAGCTGAGAACAATCCCTATGATTTCAAATCAAAAATCCAAGATGACTGCCTGAGCCAAAAAGGAAAAATAATTAAAATCTGACATTTTTTAGGGATATTAAGCTGAAATTTGGTGTGCTGGTAGGTGAGAGTAATATATACTGAATTCAACTAAAAAATCCAAGATGGCCACCAAAGCTAAATTTAAATGGCTTTAACTCAGCTTTTTTTTTTACACTTATAGAGAAATTTGGTGTGGTTATAACTGAATCCAAATCAAATATCCAAGATGGCTACCATAGCTTAAAACAAAAAAAAGTAACTTGTTGATTTAATTTTTTTAATTTTTGCCATATTGAGCTGAAATTTAGTGTGGTGGTAGCTGAGAGCAATAATGTGTTGTCACCGTCACATTTTCTCCAGGTTCTAGTTTGTCTCTAAGATGGACTTGAGACCTGTCCAGCGTGTCCCCCGCCTCTCAGTGACTGCTGGAGCTGGACGCAGCTCTCTGGGACCCAGAAAGGAAATGAAGCAAGAAAATGGATGGATAAGTTACCCCATCTGGAATAGGAAGACCAAAGAAGTAGGAGCTGCAGCCGTCGGGCTCGGGCGCCTTGTACCCAAGACGAGGAAGAGGAGCTTTACCTGCAACAAACAAATCAAATTTAGCTCTTATTTTACACATTTTTTACAAAGAGGAACATACATTTCACGTCTAACAAAGTCTTGTCCTCTGGACGGATTCTAAAAAAAAAACTTGTTGAAACGTTTCATCTTAAAGACTTCAAACTGACAAAGTCTAAAGACGAAACATTTCAACAAGTTTTGATTTTGTTGAAACCGACCAGAGGAGCTGACTTTGTTAAGATTTTTCTACGTGGATTATTGAGCATGCGTCATGATCGACAAACTCCACATGATTTGTGACACATTCGTCTTATCACTCCGCGACCACAGTTCATTTCCTCGCCCCGATAAGGAGACGTGGAACAAAAACAATAAAAAATCTAAGCAAATCCACCGTTTTACTTTTTGTGCTGCGATTTGGTGTCCAATATCAACTGGGTGGATACTTTAAAACCATTATTTATGAATGATCTTTTATTTATCTTATTGTGGGAAAAGCTCAGTGGGTAAGTGCTAAGCTAGCACTTTGAGATTTTTATTAATGAAAAGTGCGGTATAAATTGAATTTATTATTATTATTATTATTATTATTATTATTAAGGTGAAGATGATCTTGGCAGGGGCGCCTCCAGAAATTTTGTAACGGGGGGCCACTGAAAACAGGTGGCAACAAGAGTAAACGCCTGAGCACAACTTCAAAAAGATCTGTTGTGTTATTTATCAGTTATTTGATAAATACAGGAATTATGAAATTATATACTTTAGTTTTTATTGTTTACAGTTTATGTTCCTTATTGAGAAAAATACTCACTGCTGATGCTTGTCCTCTGCTAAATTTATATTTATAATAAGTATTCTGCATATCCTGAGATCTGCATTGTAATGTTCAGGGCAGACCAGTTGTCCTTATCCAAGAGAAGAGATGTATATATATA
>JBBPBX010011087.1:8397-23665 GCA_038048925.1 Garcialebias charrua | reverse complement strand
TTTTTTTTTTTTTTTTCTTTCGGCTTTATTCCCTGCGTTAGGGGTCGCCACAGCGAACTGGTCGCACGAAGATTTGGCAGTTGTTTTTACGCCGGATGCCCTTCCTGACACAACCACAGACCACCGAGCAACCACAGCCCTCTGTGTGGAGCAGAGAGCTGATATCTAGGGTTCCCGGGGGAGCAGATGGTGGGGGTTAAGGGCCTTGCTCAAGGGCCCAGAGTGGGGCAGATGAGGGTGGATACAAGTGTGACCGCTTCACTTATCCCACCCACATCTTTGATGTTGTCGGTACCGGGGCTTGAACCGGCGACCTTCCGATCACAAGCGCACCTTCTTAACCTTTGCGCCACCACTCCCCAAAAATGAATTACCATAAGTGCTAGAAAAGCTGAACCACCTAAAAGGAATTACCGTAATTGCTAAAAAAAAAGCATCAACACAAAAAATGAATTACCGTAAAATGTTAGAAAAGCTGCACCACCAAAAATGAATTACCGTAATTGCAAGAAAAGCATCACCACCAAAAATGAATTACCGTAAATGCTAGAAAAGCTGTACCACCTAAAATTAACGTAAATGCTAGAAAAAAAGGCACCATCTGAAATTAATTTATCTAAATGTTAAAAAAAAAGTGTCAACACCTAAAAGAAAATTGTCGTAAATATTAGAAAAGCTGCACCCCCTAAAATAAATCGACGTAAATGTTAGAAAACTGCACCAATTAAAATGAATTGCTGTAAATGCTAAAAAACAGCATCAACACATAAAATATAGTACAATACAGGTAGTCCCCGATTTACGAGCGCTCTGATCTGCGAGGTTCCAGACTTACGAGCTGCGAATTTTTGGAAAAAACGAAAAAAATACTGAGTTTTCATGTGTTTTTTCACCACAGTTAGTTAGTTAAGCATATGAACACACGTTTCCGATCATTTTTATGCACTCATAAGCAGTTTTTGGATGAAAATAGAGTGTTTTTAGTCGCGCTAGCGAAAACCGTTCCAATTTACGAGCGAAATTCCGGATTTACGAGAGAAATGGCGGCCGTTCCAATTTACGAGATTCCGGATTTACGAGAGAAATGGCGGCCGTTCCAAATACGAGATTTCCGGTTTACGAGCGCCTCGTTGTAACGGATCTCGCTTGTAAATCGGGGACTACCTGTAAATGGTAGAAAAACTGCACCACCTAAAATGAATTAACGTAACTTGTGGAAAACCTGGACCATGTAAAATTTATTTGCATAAATTGTAGAAAAAGCTGGATTACCTAAAATAAATTACTCTAAAATTGGGAATTTGTGAGCAATCATATTTTAATTATTTAATTCAACTGAAGTTTAACAAACTGATTGTTTTGGGGGACCCCCTACCTTGTCATAGAAGCTGGTCTTGATCTTAGTTATAGAACTGTGACTATGCTGTCCTGAAATCAGTGACTTATATCTGAAAATGTCGACCCAACTGGTTGTTACAGGAGACAAACAGGGTGAGATTTGTGAGTTGGCGTCATCATAAAACTGAGCCACAAACAAATCTGTGCAAATGCATCTTGTAGTTGTCACATTCTGTAGCTCTGTACTAACAGTTTGGATGTAAAATTTAGGAACGTTTTGCCTTTTTTTCCAGCCCAAATTGACAACAAAAACTCCTGTTTCATTCAACGAGTCTAAAAATCCCAGATAGTCAGTTTCGTAGTTAGTACTTTTCTTATAGGATAGGAGTAAAAACAAAAAATGCTTATTGATATGTGATAAAGAGCTTTTAAAAGACTCAAATGTACTGTACAATGGTTTTGGCATTTCTGTCATGCAGAACATAAAATTGTTTGGGTTAAGATACATTAAAAATGTAAAGTGGCTGTGCAATACTTCACCATGTCGTATCTGGCAACCCTGTGTCCTAGAAACAAATACAAAACTTTTTTTATGGCTGCCACTAATAACTACTTTTTTTAATTTGATTAATGATGGCCGCAAATTTTTCTCCAAAAACCAAAATCTTGTTTAATTTTTTTAGGTCCTTTTTTAATCTAACGGTCAATCATTGCATGCTGGAGTCATTGTCATGTAACTTAAATACGCTGCTAAAAGGACCATGTTGCTAACAGGACCACACTGTTAACAGGACCACGCTGCTAACAGGACCACACTGCTAACAGGACCAAGCTGCTTAAAGGACCACACTGCTAACAGGAACAAGCTGCTAAAAGGAACAAGCTGCTAAAAGGACCACACTGTTAACAGGACCACGCTGCTAACAGGACCACACTGCTAACAGGACCAAGCTGCTTAAAGGACCACACTGCTAACAGGAACAAGCTGCTAACAGGAACATGCTGCTTAAAGGACCACACTGCTAACAGGAACAAGCTGCTAACAGGAACATGCTGCTAACAGGAACATGCTGCTAACAGGACCACACTGCTAACAGGAACAAGCTGCTAACAGGACCACACTGCTAACAGGACCACACTGCTAACAGGACCACACTGCTAACAGGACCAAGCTGCTTAAAGGACCACACTGATAACAGGAACAAGCTGCTAACAGGACCACACTGCTAACAGGAACATGCTGCTAACAGGACCACGCTGCTAACAGGAACATGCTGCTAACAGGACCACACTGCTAACAGGACCACACTGCTAACAGGACCACGCTGCTAACAGGACCACACTGCTAACAGGACCACACTGCTAACAGGACCACACTGCTAACAGGACCACACTGCTAACAGGACCACACTGCTAACAGGACCACACTGCTAACAGGACCACACTGCTAACAGGACCACTGCTAACAGGACCACACTGCTAACAGGACCACACTGCTAACAGGACCACACTGCTAACAGGACCACACTGCTAACAGGACCACACTGCTAACAGGACCACACTGCTAACAGGACCACACTGCTAACAGGACCACACTGCTAACAGGACCACACTGCTAACAGGACCACACTGCTAACAGGACCACACTGCTAACAGGACCACACTGCTAACAGGACCACACTGCTAACAGGACCACACTGCTAACAGGACCACACTGCTAACAGGACCACACTGCTAACAGGACCACACTGCTAACAGGACCACACTGCTAACAGGACCACACTGCTAACAGGACCACACTGCTAACAGGACCACACTGCTAACAGGACCACACTGCTAACAGGACCACACTGCTAACAGGACCACACTGCTAACAGGACCACACTGCTAACAGGACCACACTGCTAACAGGACCACACTGCTAACAGGACCACACTGCTAACAGGACCACACTGCTAACAGGACCACACTGCTAACAGGACCACACTGCTAACAGGACCACACTGCTAACAGGACCACACTGCTAACAGGACCACACTGCTAACAGGACCACACTGCTAACAGGACCACACTGCTAACAGGACCACTGCTAACAGGACCACACTGCTAACAGGACCACACTGCTAACAGGACCACACTGCTAACAGGACCACACTGCTAACAGGACCACGCTGCTAACAGGACCACACTGCTAACAGGACAAGCTGCTAACAGGACCACACTGTTAACAGGACCACGTTGCTAACAGGTCCACACTGCTAACAGGACCACACTGCTAACAGGACCACACTGCTAACAGGACCACACTGTTAACAGGACCACATTGCTAACAGGAACAAGCTGCTAAAAGGACCACACTGCTAACAAGATCATGCAGCTAACAGGACCACACTGCTAACAGGACCACACTGCTAACAGGAACAAGCTGCTTAAAGGACCACACTGCTAACAGGAACAAGCTGCTAAAAGGACCACACTGCTAACAGGACCACACTGCTAACAGGACCACACTGCTAACAGGACCACACTGCTAACAGGAACAAGCTGCTAACAGGACCACACTGCTAACAGGACCACACTGCTAACAGGACCACACTGTTAACAGGACCACACTGCTAACAGGAACAAGCTGCTAAAAGGACCACACTGCTAACAAGATCATGCAGCTAACAGGACCACACTGCTAACAGGAACATGCTGCTAACAGGACCACACTGCTAACAGGACCACACTGCTAACAGGAACAAGCTGCTTAAAGGACCACACTGCTAACAGGAACAAGCTGCTAAAAGGACCACACTGCTAACAGGACCACACTGCTAACAGGACCACGCTGCTAACAGGACCACACTGCTAACAGGAACATGCTGCTAACAGGACCACACTGCTAACAGGAACATGCTGCTAACAGGACCACACTGCTAACAGGAACATGCTGCTAACAGGAACATGCTGCTAACAGGACCACACTGCTAACAGGAACATGCTGCTAACAGGACCACACTGCTAACAGGAACATGCTGCTAACAGGACCACACTGTTAACAGGACCACACTGCTAACAGGAACAAGCTGCTAACAGGACCACACTGCTAACAGGATCATGCAGCTAACAGGACCAAACTGCTAGCAGGATCATGCTGCTAACAGGATCATGCTGCTAGCAGGATCATGCTGCTAACAGGATTACACTGCTAACAGGAACAAGCTGCTAACAGGACCACACTGCTAGCAGGATCATGCTGCTAACAGGATCATGCTGCTAACAAGACCATGCTCCTAACAGAAAAATTTAATACTTTTTTATTTTAATTTTCATTCAACCTTTATTTAGTCAGGTTAATCTCATTGAGCCTCAATGTCTCATTTACAAGAGAGACCTGTCTACAAACTAAAGAATGATGACAACAGCAACGGTAGAATTTCTTTTAACAATCAACAATAGACAAACATGAGAGATAAATACTTTTTTTTTTTTTTTTAATTAAAACAAAGATGTCAAAGTAGCAAAACAGACAGATTATAAGGCAGATATAGAAAATCAACAACAGGAACATGTCTGCATTGGTTTTTGCCAGGATTCCAACAGATTCTTAAAGCAATTTAGAGAGTCAAGGTCGAGAGCATCAGATCTTTTTGTAAGATATTCCAGGAAGCAGGAGCAGAGTAGGAGAAGGCCCTTTTTCCAAGTTCAGTTCTCACTGACGGAACACTGCAGGTAATCATGTCCTGAGAGTGCACGCTGTAGCTGCACTCACGCAGAGACATGTAGGAGATGTATGAAAGCAGCAGACCAAGAAGTGATTTAAAGATGAAAATATGCCAATGGAAGAGTCTACATGTAATTGCTTTTTATTGTTGTATATTGTTGTCTGTACTCTATATGTTGTCTGTCTACAACAGGTCTTCTGAAAATGAGTCTATCTGCATTGTTGAGACTACCTGCATACTGGTAAATAAATTGTCATTTTGGTCAAACCTTAAAAATACACAAATCTTATTGCAAGATCTCATGTAATGTGTTAGAGATGACTCTCAGCGATTACCAAGCCAAATATTAGCCCAGTTTCTGTAAAACGGGACAATCGTTGACAACACAATAAAAATTATTCAATACTTTTAGGCTACTGTTTGTGAGCGGCAGGTCCTGAGGTTTTGTGTGATCTTATTAGAAACAAGCTTGTTCTCCGTCGCAGTGAAACCTTGCTGACATTTTTCTCAGTTTCTGTCTGGAGTCAAAACGAACAATCAGGTCAGACTCTTTTGTAAACGTCACACAACAGGCTTCCTGCACAAACAACAGTGACAGCAGCAAGAGCGGCGATCAAACTGACACCGGAAGAAGCAACCAAAGATTTTCAGTTCCATAAAGTCAGTTTTTACCAAACACGACTGCTCTGAGTAATACCGTTTGTGATGTTTCGTATGTTTGACAACAAAAAAGTTTTAGCTTTCTGATAAAATACAAAGCAAAGTGAGATAATCTTAAATAAAAAAAAGAACAGAAACTTTATCTGCTCTAGTTTACACTGTAAACAGCATCAAGGTAAAAGTTGGATAAATATTGACGCGTTTTGGTTTTACGATCCAGTTTTGTTCATGAGTAGAATTGGACAAATAAATTCAAACCTAGTCCGAGATCTTTTTTCATTAATTAAGTCATTCATTCATTCATTCATTCAACCTTTATTTATACAGGTTAGTCTCATTGAGCCTCGAGGACTCATTTACAAGAGAGACCTGATTTTAACAAAGAACACAGATGAGGTACACACAACAGTGAACAAGCATTAAAAAAGCAAATACATGTAAAATGAAAAGTAAATGGAAGAAATTATATTAAAAAAACTGGGGAAAAACAGCTACAGTACAGTATATTATAAAGTGATATAAAATACTACAAACAGCAACATGTCAGTGTTGGTTTTTGCCATGAACTTAGCAGTTGTTTAAAATCCCTAAGAGAGGTCAAGGTTGAGAGTTTCAGATCTTTTTGCAGGGTGTCCAAGGATCAGGGTTGGATGTAACTAATTACAAATACTCACATTACTGTAATTAAGTAGATGTTTTGGGTACTTGTACAAACCAGATTCCAAAAAAGTTGGGACACTAAACAAATTGTGAATAAAAACTGAATGCAATGATGTGGAGATGGCAAATGTCAATATTTTATTCGTAATAGAACATAGATGACAGATCAAAAGTTTAATCTGAGTAAATGTAACATTTTAAAGGAAAAATATGTTGATTCAAAATTTCACAGTGTCAACAAATCCCAAAAAAGTTGGGACAAGTAGCAATAAGTGGCTGGAAAAAGGAAATTGAGCATATAACGAACAGCTGGAAGACCAATTAACACTAATTAGGTCAATTGACAACATGATTGGGTATAAAAAGAGCTTCTCAGAGTGTCAGTGTCTCTCAGAAGCCAAGATGGTAAGAGGATCACCAATTCCACCATTGTTGTGCAGAAAGATAGTGCAGCAACACCAGAATGGTGTTACCCAGCGTAAAATAGCAAAGACTTTTAAGTTATCATCATCAACCATGCATAACATGTTGCTGAGAGTTACCAATGATGTCCTTATGGCTGCCGACGCTGGTTCTCCTTCCATCCTTGTCCTCCTTGACCTCACTGCGGCCTTCGACACTGTGGACCATAGTATCCTCCTCCACCGCCTTCATGTGGAGGTCGGTCTCTGTGACACTGTCCTGGACTGGTTCAAATCTTTCCTCTCCAATAGGCTGGAATGTGTTAAGGCCGGCGCAGAGCTCCGCGGTTGTCCGAACGGAGCTCGACGCGCGCATTGTGTGCGCGCGCATTCATTGGCACAGCTCTTTTCTCGTTCTCGGCCCTGATCCTTGTTGTAATATGAACAGCTGCGCACGAAGGGGACTCAACTGAGCTCGCTGATTGGTCACTTGCTGACACGCCTACTGAAATGATTGACAGCTCATGAGACACGAGTGCTGGATTTGGTCCAGACGAACAGCTGTTTGCTCCGCTGCTGCGCGGCGGTCTTTTATCACTTTATATGTTATATAAACTTCTAAAAAATAAAAATAAAAACAGGGAGCGCTATTCCAGCAGCCCATAGCCAACCAGGAAATACTTAAAACCTCCCGCTGCCAGGTAGGACATGAATTCATTCATTTCATTCATGGAGTGAAGGGAGGATGAAGCGATTACTTGACTTTAGGCAAAAAAACAAAAGAAAAGTCCTGATCAGCGATAAAGAAGAGGAATTTAATTCATTTGTGTAACATACAAAACAGTCCGGCGCCGGGGAAGTTTATGGTCAGACACCGCGCAAGCGTGCGCGGTCATAAAATTGGAGCTTGGCGCGTTCGCGCGAGCGTTCAAAGGCTTGTACAAGCGGCGCACGCACGGCGCTCACACAGCGGGGCGCCGGCCTTTAGTCTTGTCAACGCCACGTCCCAGACAGTCTGTGTCTCTTGTGGTGTCCCTCAGGGGTTAGTTCTGGGGCCCCTGCTGTTTTCCCTTTACATGCTGCCTTTAGGTCAAATTATTAATCAGTTCAGCATTTCTTTTCACTGCTATGCCGACGATACATAGCTTTACATCAGGACTGGAGCATCCTCATCTTCCCCATCTCCATCTTCACTCACTGCCCTCTCTACCTGCCTGGAGGAAATAAGGACATGGCTGAATCAGAACTTTCTTCAATTACAGGTGACCCCCGAGGTACGAACGATTTAGGGACCTAAGAACGGTTCGCAGCTCGATTCTGCCGTAGCTAGGGGGTGAAAATTATTTTTATTTTTTAAATTATCATGCTAACGGAGCGCGCGCACACATTTAAGCATGTACAGTAGTGTACTGTAATGTTAAACATTGCTATTCACATTTACAGAATAAATAAAAATATATTTTCTTACTTTGAGATGGTCAAAGCCGACATCTTAGGTTGCCATGCGTTGATTGTTGTCGGGCCGAGCAGCGCGGCGGCCGGCGAGTGAACCACCGCAGCTGCTCGAGACCTGTGTTAGCTAGCTGGCTAGCTTCTGCTAGCCAAGCCATGAGCTGGTGTTGGAGCGGCGGCGCGATCAATCTGCAGCTCCTGCTCCAGCCTGAGACGTCCACAGAGCGATTCCAGCTAGTAATTAATCCATATGATGCGATCCTGGTCACAAGTGTTCAAAAGGCCGGCTCCCGTGTTAGCTCCCGTGTTAGCTTCTGGAGCTAGCCAGGCCGGAGGTGTAGCCAGGCCGGCCGGAGGTGTTCGCGGCGGCCTGGCACGATCAGCGATAAATCCGCTGCTGCCTGAGACATCCACAAAGTTCACAGAGACGTTTCCAGCTCGTAATTAATCCATATGAAGCCATCCTGGTCACCAGTCTTCGGCCGGCTCCCGGGCAGCTAACCTAAAATGGCGTCCGGTGTTCTACATTAATTTGTGACCGGAGACCCCAGTGACTGAACCTAAAATGGCGTCCGGTGTTCTACATTAATTTGTGACCGTGTAAACTGAAGACCTACTTCCTGCTGCCCAAGATTGCTCAAAAATGATCAGAAATGATCTTTTTTATCATAATTATTATTTATAAAGCCTTTAAAACAACCACAGCTGCAACAAAGTGATGTACACATGAAATTAAGAACATTTAAACACAAAAAAAAAAAAAAATTAATACAGTAATTTCATATTTTTATTAAATATGATACGTTCGTAGGTCCCGTTGTTCGTAGGTCGATGGAGTCGTAAGTAGGGGGTTTGCTGTAAACTGCTCCAAGACTGAGGCCATACTGATTGGCACCCCTCACCAGGCAGGTACAAACATCAACTATAACAACAATTTCCTTTTCTGGACAAGACATCCCCCTCTCCACCTCTGTTACAAATCTTGGAATAAAAATGGACTCTCATCTTATATTTGAAAATCACGCTAAGCTTCTTTTTAAAATCTGCTTCTTCCATCTTCGAAACATCTCCAGACTTCGCCCATCAAGGATGTGTGTTAAGCCCTCTTCTGTTCACTCTGCTCACACATGATTGTGCAGCCACCCATCCAGGCTTTGGATCCAGGCTTTCTGATCCAGATTTTAAACAAAACTTTCGATTTGTTTGCACTTACTTAAATGCCAATAATATTTAGTGAGAAGTAAGCCCTATCCATACAACTCCAAACATTTATCAAGACTGAGATTTTCCGCAGAATAAAAAATAAAATAACAATAGAGATTTTTAAAAGATCCGTTGTTGGATCTTTTGGATTCATAAAATATGACGCTTTTTTAAAAACGATGAACATAACAGCTTATCTCAAACAAGTTTACTCTTACTTGTTTTTTTGTTTTTTTTTCAGCAAGTGTCTTGCTTTCTGGACTTTGTCAATGTCCTATATTTTTGGTTTTGTTTTGTTTCAAGCAACAACAAAAAAACGATTAAAAAAGTTCTGATCATATTTTTTAACGTTGATGTATGATTTCCTGACATGCCTTTATATTTGTGCATAACATTAGTCTGAATGAGTCTGCAGTGCAAAACAATCAAAATATTTGGGTTTTGTAGCAATAATTGAGATTATCATAAAAATCAGTCTATTTAAAAAAATACCTAAAAAATAACACCTAAAAATCTGAATCATTCCCAAAGTTTAAAGCATTTTCATTGGCGTACAAGGGTTGAATAAAATACATTTGAACACATTTTGAAATAACAAAAGCGTCAATTTGTGTTATGTTCTGCATGAACTTTAATATTGCTCCACTTTTTCTGTGTGCGCACTGGAACTGGAAAAGACGGATACTTCTCAAATCTTTAGCAAACGTGTAAAAACAACTCGTCTATAGCAGTGGTCCCAATCCTAGTCCTTGGGGGCCACCATCCTACACGTTTTAGAGATTTCTCTGCTTCAACACACTTAATTTGAATAAATTAGTGATCAACAGTCTTCTACAGAATTTGAAGGACTACTGGAAAGGCAGGGAAAAACTAAAACATGCAGGATGGTGGCCCTCAAGGACAAGAATCGAGAACCAGTTCCATGAAATAAAGATTATTGGCACTTCTGTGTCTTTTCTTATTTGTCTTACACTGCTTTGCTTGTTGGAGCTAATTTTTCGTACTGATGATTTTGTTTTAGACAAATTTAAAAAAAACACTCGGGTTAAAAAATGACTGCTCAAGCTATATAATAATAATAATAATGTCACATTTTTGTCATCTGTGTATGTTTCCATACAAGACGAAATTTGACTCTGCATTTAACCCAATCACCACATGTTTTGTTTACCACTCTTTTCTACAAATGCATAAAAAGTCAGAGGTAAATATGCAGCCCTTGTGTCCATAATCCAAGTAATGGTAATGGTGCTGCTTCGAGATGACGTCACAAGTACAGTATTGGCGAAATCCCCAAAAGTCATGGATGTCAGACAATGGGCCAAATAGCATGAGCAACGGCCACCTCCACTGTTTTTGTTCTTGTCAACCTTACTGAAGATGACATACCCAGGACCAAAACTGTCATTGAATGTACTGAGCAATACAATCATACAAGTGCTTGCTACAATCCAGGAGACTAGCATTATCTGGCAACTGTACCGAGCTGATGAAAAAGTATGTATGGCGATATCGGCCTCTGAGATCCAAAACCACGACTACAGTGCTAATTGTATTGTACTTGAAGTACAATACAATACTTGAAGTTCTGTTTGTCTGAGAGCCGGGTACTTTTTGACATCACATATTGCGGAATGTGGAGGCATCTATTTTTTAGAAACTGGGACCAGAGCTATTTGCAAACATTTGGTTTAAACCCTCAAATCTAAGACCATTCACAAGGTACCATACATTTTTTATGGTCATTGGGGGCCACATAGAAAAGCAGCCACCTATTATTATCCACCTGAAAAGGGTCTTGCTCTTCCATCAACTTTAATAGGGCACTAACCATAAAATGTGCCCCCACAAATTTTATATCAAAACAACTGGATTGGCACCGTGATGTGTGCTATTACTTTTTTGGCATTTCAAATTACCAAGGCGACATAATTTGCAAACAAAGACACAATTTTTCTAATTGGAAAAACACTGACAGAACTCTTTCGGGGCGGCCGTGGCGTAGTTTTATGTTTATTAAATTTGTTCATTTTTTTTACAAAAGAAACACAATACAAGACAATCCCATTAATGATACGTACACAATGTAAAAAAAATGAAAGGTAGCAGAAAGAAGAATAAATCTTATTATATCTGCCCCTTTTTTCAAACAATCAGATTAAACAATAATAATCTTTCACCAGCAGTACAAAATGACTAACTCTTTCTAATTTTCTAATACTAATACATAACTAATAATTGATACAATACACATTATGCTAATTCATATATATTTTTTCAACAAATTCCTTTTGATCATTTTCTTAAATGTAAACAGTGACTTGGCATTTTTAACTACATTCTCCAAGCCATTCCATAATCTAATTCCCTGGATTGAGGTAGAACGTCCCTTCAAACTAGTTCTGAATTGTGGTTTTACAAACATCTCTGTCCCCTTAAGATTATAACAACTTTGTCTTTTAACAAAATTCATTTGGACATTTAAAGGTAATTCGTTATTCTGAGCCCTATACATAATTGATAAAATATTATAATCAACCAAATCATGGAACTTCAATAATTTCAGTTGATAAAATAATGTACTGGATGGATGACAGTAATGTTTTCTAGTGATAATTCTTACAGCTCTTTTCTGTAATACAAAAATAGGCTTTGTGATTGTTTTACACGCTTTCCCCCAAACATCAATACAATAGATTAAGTGTGGAACAATGATTGTGTTATACAACAAATACAGAGCTTTATCATTCAATAGGTCTCTGACCTTGTATAGTACTGCAATCGATTTAGCTATTTTTATTCTTACAGAATTTATGTGTTGTTTCCATGTCAGTTTGTCATCAATAATAACACCCAAAAACTTCACCTCACTCACTCTACAAATCTCAACACCCTCAATTTTGAGTGGAACATCAACAGTTTTCTTTTTATTACTGAATATCATGTAATTAGTTTTTTCTAGATTTAATGATAATTTATTGATTTTAAACCAAGTTTGTATTTTGGTAAATTCTGTCTTTATCAATTCCAACATTTGTTCTATATCTTCACCTAAACAGAAAAATGTGGTATCATCAGCAAAAAGTATACATTTAAGGAGTCCTGACACATTTACCAAGTCATTCACATATAAAATAAATAGCTTTGGTCCAAGCACAGAGCCCTGGGGAACTCCACATGTGATATTACAGAGGTCAGATCTTACATCATTTATTTGTACAAATTGTTTCCTATCTTTCAAATAGCTAGATACCCACTGTAATGCTGGTCCTCTAATACCATATTTGTTCAGTTTTTCAAGGAGAATGGTGTGATCAATAGTATCGAATGCTTTTTTTAAATCAACAAAAATACTGACACAATATTGTTTTTGATCGACAGCAGTAGTTATTTGTTCCATTAATTCCATGAGAGCCATTGATGTAGAGTTTTTGCTCTAAACCCATACTGACTGTTGCTTAGAATATTTTGTTTGTCTATAAATTGATCTAGTCTGTTCACAAATAGTTTTTCAAGAATTTTAGAAAACTGTGGTAACAAGGATATAGGTCTATAATTGTTGAACACACATTTATCACCATTTTTAAAAAGAGGAACTACCTTAGCTACTTTCATATTATCTGGAAATATTCCTGTTGAAAATGATAAGTTACATATATATGTAAACGGCTCAATAACATGGCTCATTATATCCTTTACAAACATCATATCCATGTCCACCCAGTCCTTTGATCTCTTGTCTGTAAGATTTTTTACTACCTTCATTATTTCCTCTTTGTTAGTTCCATTTAGAAAAATACTGTTTGCACAGCCTGTAATTGAATGGCTCACATTATTATCTACTTTTGGTATTTTAGCTGCAAGGCTTGATCCAACATTCACAAAATATTGATTAAATCCATTGACAATTTCATTTTCATCATAAACTTCATCTTTTTCTTTTACAAAATATTTTGAAATACTAGTTTTTGCTTTATGATTCTTCATAACACTATTCATTACTCGCCATGTTGCTTTCATATCACCATTACTTTTATCTAATAATTTACTATAATATTCTTTCTTATGTTTCCTTATAATCCCTACTAATTTATTTTTATACTTTTTATATTTTTCTTCAGCGTTCTGACTTCGCAAAAAAAATGTGATTTTTTTTTATAGTGGTAATGGCAGTCGTCCCCCGATCGGAAGGTTGGCGGTCCGAATCCCGGTTCCCCACACCATGTGTCGTTGTGTCCTTGGGCAAGACACTTAACCTCCCGATCTGAAGGTTGGCGGTTCGAATCCCGGTTCCCCACACCATGTGTCGTCGTGTCCTTGGGCAAGACACTTAACCCCGAGTTGCTCCCGGTAGGACTGGAAAGCACCTTGCATAGTAGTCTGCCGCTACCGGTGTATGAATGTGTGTAACATTCAATGTGTGTAGCACTTTGAGATTTTCACTAATGAAAAGTGCGTTATAAATTGAATTCATTATTATTATTATTATTATCTTTAACAGCCTCCAACTGCCACGGTGAGGTCATGTGACCTATAGTGCCGTGATCTCTGAACAAAACTCAGCAGTCCTCGTCAAAGTTTCTCTTCTAGTTTTTACTTCTCATTCCTAGAAACACAATAAAACGCAGGCTCTATTCTTGCTTTTTGAAAGGTAGCCATTAGGGTTTTTTTGGTTTGAACATGCACACATTCTTTGGTGACAATATTACCATGCATGTGCACGTCTGTTGTTTTGAGGTGAAGTCCAAAGCTGTCTGAGGAAACCATGAATTAGGCTCAGCTACAGGACTTTGAGGCTTTAGTTTGCAGACATTTACTGTAAAAACTTAACAACTATATATCCATGGCATGTACAGCAGTTGTAGTTTGGAGGCATGTGTTACGTCAGGTGAGCAACATGCCCGTTCTGGCTTCACCAAAAAAACATCAAGCTCCTGGTAAATGACACTAAATCTACTGAACTGACTTCTGTTTCAAACTCTGTTTATTTCCAGCCACCAATCTATGAACTAATTTGCAGTGGATCATCTTTGAAACCAACAGACTTTCCTCTATCCTCAAGTCAGAGAGAGCCTAAGGTTAAGTACAAGTCCATCAGTGTGTGAGTGACGACCCCCCTAAACCAACGCTGTGTTTACTGCACAGAGAAAAGCCTATTAATAAATCTGTTGCAGACAGCCTGGCGGAAGTGGCCCGGGGGCTGTAAACTCAGTCTGCAAGGGAAGGATGATGAAGGGCGAAACAGAAGGGGGACAAATGGACTGAGTGCAGCAGCAAAAACCAAGGAAGGAAAAGGGGAAGGAAAGAAATTAATACGCATGGAAATGTGTATGAAAGGAGGGAGGGAAAACACGCCAGTGTAAACGGTGGGTACTGGCTGATGGATGGATATAGGTTCTGAAAAGCCACAGCTGCCCCGCTCTTCCCAGAAAAAGATCCATAAGGAAAAGTGGCAGTATGTGGTTTAAGCATCCAGCATCCTCTTACTATTTCTGCCTGCGCCATCCTGCAGAACCCCGTCAGGAGGTCCAAAAATCCTCGGTAAGTGTGTGAGTAAACGAGGGCATGTGTTTCTGTTATTAACTTTGGGCTTATGCATAGTAAAAGTAAAATTGTGAAGTTATTTTAACTTTAATTAGCCTTGTAAATATATATATGGAGTAGTATGAGTCAAAGTATGCAGTGCTGCACCTTCAGTATCTGTTTTCAATCAGCATAATACACAGAAGAGCGCAATTCTTCACTCTGTCAGGGCTGCCGGCTAAATGTCGTAAATGTACACAGTGATTCATTTACAAGGATGTAAAGAGTTTTTTTTTTTTTAATTATTTTGAATTAAATCCT